>JAIPRK010000325.1:0-242500 GCA_025469195.1 Chaitophorus viminalis
ACACACACACACACACACACACACACACACACACACACACACACACACACACACACACACACACACACACACACACACACACACACACACACACATACATACACACATACACACATGTATAAAACACACATACAAACACGTGCACACATACAAACGCGCATATATACTAATGCGTATTATAATATATTTACTCACATACACAGATATACTATATATATATGTACATAAATACCAGTAATGTACATAGGGGCAAGGAACAAACATATATTGAACTGGTAGGCCCCCGTCTCGTTATAATGTATTCCAAACAAGTTTAAAATAAATTTATTTGACACCGCCGTGGAATATTTTATCACTGTTGGCTTTCAAATTAGAGTGGGTACAATGTTATCAGGCGCAAGGATTTTCGGTGGACCCCATGCCGGGTCGTCTTCGTGACACAATCCTTGTGCGCGTTCCTGACGTCCGATTATCTTAACAACCATTAATAACGATTTTATGCAACCGTGTTTTGGTATCAGCCGTCGGGAATCGGTGTTATAAAAGCAAAATATATACAAACAACGACGCACACAATATACTATCATAAAACACTCGTCAAACCAAATAACCTAACCAAATTGGTTTGTTTTAACCGATGCGTTTTAATAATCGTTTTCTTTTTCCCTCCCTTTCTATAGGACCGGACATACCAGGATTCCTGTTACAACCATTCAGAAAACCCAAGAGAATAAGGACCGCGTTCAGCCCGAGTCAACTGCTCAAGTTGGAACACGCCTTCGAGAAAAACCATTACGTTGTCGGCGCCGAACGAAAACAGTTGGCTCAATCGCTGAGTCTTACCGAAACTCAGGTGAGTGTCATAATGATACACGTATACATAATACTACACATAGGTATACGGTTCTATAATAGCTAAGCGTCATGTAGTTAAAACGCAAATCAAATTGTTACGGATGCCGTTGATTAGTATAAACATAATGCGTGCCGTAATTAAACATAGTTATAATTTAGCCGTCGACCGCAGCAGCTCGTTTTAATTATTCGGTTTATGGACCCGCGTCGCCGTCGTTTTGCGTTTTAATGAGAATTATGTTACAATTATTATTTTTATAAAATGTATAAATACACACGTCGTACACGCTGCAAATATTATGCGGTTTAGATGTTTTATCATCAATTTAACAGTCATAAATTTTTACGTATATATAATAATATTTTTTCCAAAATCTGCCGTGTCGTTAATCGACACGTGGACGACCGAATTGCGATTTTTTTCTTTTTACTATACTACATTTTTAATTGAAATCAACATATTTACGTTACACATACAGTTGCATTGCTATTACAAAATTTATGAACATGTATTATAATATAACACGTGCGATGTTATTCTTTACGCGATTTTTTATGCATATCATTTCAATTATACATGTTATAAAATTAATATTATATATTTAACATTTTTTATGTATGTATACATCATTTCTATAAGACGAATTTTCCTCCACCATCGTGCATCTACGATGTGCACGGAATGCCTGTATAATCGGATTGCATCCGTCAGTGACTTATTATGGGTTGTTATTATTTTTTGACGTTAAGCGCGTACAATGGAGATAGTGTTTTGATACCACTTTGACGTCGGTGGTCATTGTCTGTTGTCAACGCAGCAACGATGCGAATAAAATATATTTTTTTCGTTTATAAAACAGGACATACAATAAAAAAAAATCCATCGTCTAGAAGTTTGGGTATTAAAACATACATTTATAAAATATCTATGTACTATATATGTGTATAGTGTATACTTGTACATAATAGCATTGTTATACCGACAACGCCGTATATCCCAGTTAACCTTTTGAAAGGATTAAATGCGACGGATATTATTATGATGGGAGTCAGATTAAACGGGTACCTACTTGCTATAATCGTGCAATATATATAGAGGGATGAAAGGAAATCATAATGGCCGCCACTCTTGTTGTTCGATAAGAGGGGTGTTAAAGAGCGTTGTTAAAATAACGGTTTAAATAAAACTGTTTCAGGAGCGAAAATGTGTTTTTAATCATTCCTTGGCGGCTATAATATATACCTCACATATAAGACCTTGTTATAGCGCACATAGGTATATATGATGTATTCATGGTCTTCCAACACAATACTATAATCATGTAATTTATTATTTATGTGTATATATGTTTGGAAACAAATAAACACATTATTACCACGTTATTACAGACTGTAATTAAATCGTGTATATATGATTATTTGCTAATCTGTAATGTGGTTACAACAGGTTGGAGAATTTTTTCACCGCATATCGTAATAAAAAAGTAAATTTTAAAATTTAATACAAACGTATTTCCTACCCAATTAAATGTTCACTGACTTTTATACAGTACCTATATAACTAAGCTCACGTTATTATTAAACAAGATTATCAGTACTTTCAATTTGAATAAAGCTATATTGACAAATATCTTGGTAGATCATTGATTGATATAAACGTATACCGTTCTGTAAATGATTGCTATACAACATAAATTATAAATTAGATTGTATGTGATTTTGGTCAGACTTTCAGCTAAATAATAATACATGATTAAATTAGTATATTTTATTTATAATGAGTAAAAAAATCTCACGCAAACCACTCTAAACAAAGTATTATATAAATTAAAATGTATATAATGATGAATTATACTGCTAGGAGATGATATTTAGGTTAATTGACAGACAATATTTAGTATAATGTGCGTTAAAAAGTTCTTATGATACAAAATGTGTACAGTGTACACAGATAACACGCTTTCTTAATATATATTTTTCTAGTATTGTACAGGTCACAGATTCTTAAATGTATACTTACAAATAGAATCATTGAAATAAAATGTATAACTATAGGGTAGTTCACTAGTAAGTAATATAAATTACATATAATACGCACACATATAATGATACGAGATATGCCGTTTCTTTTTATAATGTTTAACTTTTACATATTATTTTAACGTTTTGTATTTATAATATAGCTATACACATAACTCGAATATATTATAACTTAGTTAACACCCCGTTTCCGCAACCATTATGGTGCGAAAAAGGCTATCCAAAAAAAGAGCTTAACTCCTGATCTTAACCATCATCCCCTATTTTGTGCCATCCTATTGGATTGTCTTACTACGTGCTCGCATAAAATAACACTCGTGTAAATTAGTTGTTATTCTTTTATTTATATTTTTTTCGCAGTGGGGACGCACATACAAATATAATATGTATATATGTATATATAAACGCGTACTTATGCGGTACGTCTGGAACGTATACATAACGTGAGGGATATTTCGAGTACCCTTTGGGGACTGTTTCGACCAATGGCAGCCACATGAGCGAGAGGGGTGGCGTACTATGTGCACCCTAAAACGGTAGTCATTGCGAGGGAAAATTATAATAAGAGGCGTCGTTAAATTTTTTTCCTATATATATATTATATTTGACGACCAAACGGCGTTTTATTAACGCGAAACGATTTCTGTTTCTCTATCTGTTTCCCTCCCTCTCACTGCGTCTATCCCAAAGGATATCGCGACTGCCACGTACAAATACGTAATATCGTGTGTCAATTTGTGTTACATTTTATATTTAATGTTGTTTTTTTTTACACCCTGATCGTGTCACTCGTGAATATCAAAATGTATATTATTTCAAATGCAGTTCACGGCCGCGAAAATATGGTGCAAACATTAATGGCCAAAATTAAACACGTTTTGTCGTGTATACGACATATATTATATACACGTATACGTACAATGGACGCAATTAAAAACAATTGCCTGCAAATATCGCAGCAGATCGTTATAATATTATTATTATGTTATATTGTTTAACGAAATATATACGAATATATTATTATATGATATATACTCGACCGGAATCGAATACTTTACCAGCCACTGCATCCACGGTGCGCTCGTTATTTTGGCACTAATATTTGTTTGTTCGTACGCCCCAAAATTATATACATTGAACACATATATTATATGTATATATATCGTTATAATATAATAATAATTACGTTATGAATAGAATTTATGACTCGCGTGCACATCGACAATACAAATCGTGTTTTTCGGTTTTTTTTTTTGTCACCAAATGTGTTTTTATATTTATTACCGTCCACGGTTTACTGTATAGTATTATAAAACATCTAAGCACACACATATTCACACGCACACTCGTATATATTTACGGACCGCTATGCTATTTTTCGGTATTTTATTCGCAATAGTCGTTACTAATGAAGTAATGAATACGAACTAAACGTGGATACTAATATACTCATCTAACCAGTTTGCAGTGTATGTATATATATACTTTATACGTTATATACTTTTTACGTTTGAAATAGACTGGGTGCCGCGTGCCTATTTTGATCTTTTTTTCGATAACCGTTCAAAATGTATAATACATATTCCGTAAACCGTCCTCGTACAAATTGATATATCTTATTCATTACCCACAGCTGTACGATAATTTTTCAGTAAAAGTATGTATATATTATGTGCCAGAGTACCATCACACAAGCTTATAATAAAATCGCTTTCAAAAATATTTAAACTATACCTATATCTATAGTTGGTATAATAATTCAGTGTCATATTTTGATAATTCAAGTACGGTTCGCATTCAATTTTGTCATAGTATTTAAAATATATAATACTGTAAAACATACCTACTTACAGCATGTGCGACAATTTTAGAGGTTTAATAATTTAAGTAAATTATTCACTTCTATTTATTTAAAATACAGACATAGGTACCTACTTAATATGTATATATATTATTTACAAATAATATAATTAAGTTCATGTGTATATACGTATCACTCACGTAGTGAACGGCAATTAGGAATTTTGGATGGGTGCGCGTTTATACGTCCGCATTATTGTTTGCAACAAAATATTATTAGGTATCTATTTACCATACATAGCGACCACTCCAATAAAAAATATGTTCATGTCATTTATACGCGTACATAATATTATGCGGTTTAATTAATTTTTTTCTCTATACTACGTTGAACGTCGAGGTGTCCTCGAAAAATTGCAAACGTCCGTCGTATATGATATATAATAGATAAATGGATATATATATATTCGATAATATAATTAATCGTTTTACAAGTTATCCGCGTATAGCATACCTATTATACATTTATCAAAAATATGTGTACCTATGTATATAATTATGCAAAGCACGATTTGATGCGCAGATAGTGTTCCATGAATGTAAGTTCCGGGTCAACAATATATAATAATATTGTGCACTGCATATAGTAGCCATTTGGAACTTGTATAGGTATATTATAGTAAACGCAGTCGAATGATGGGAACGCTTCCAAAAGGGTTTTTCTCCCGTGTATATAATACGATAATCGACCACGTATATAATATATCATATTTTAGTCATAGTGTTCGTAGTATATATTATACATTTGTAGGCATGTACAAGTATCGATTATTGTATTGTAAACATGATTAACGCACGAATAACCTATGCGCGATCAAGTGCGCATCGTACCTATATTATACACGGTAACGTACAACGTGTATATATATATATATATATATATATCGTATAATTATGAATACGTATATAGTACAATAAAAATAATGACGACGATTTTATAACAATAAAATAATAATAATAAATACTGTACCGGGTTAGGCGCATCGGTGCGCGCGCGTAAAACGTTCCCCAGGGGCGTTTCGCGACGATAATATAATTCTGCCGGCGGTGGCGCGCGTCATCAACGTTTAATGTAGTGGAAAACTGAGCTTGTTTTCGATAATGAGATATCACCACGGTAGTGTCTATCTATCTATATATATATATATATATATATATATGTATTCAACTAGCTTCATCCCCTCGGGTGAGCGCGCAACCGGGACTATGATGATGGCATGATGCGTATATATGGGTGTGCAGTTTAAAACACACACCCGTCGTTACAATAGGATACGGACTGGGGTGTACCCGATTGTCGACCAACACGAGTCATTTGATTAAAACGCATATTATACATATGTATTATAATGTGCGTATCCAACCCGTCGTTTTGTTCCAGCGTCTCGCGGCCTCAAATGTGTATATACTAGCTGGTGGTTTCTGAGTATACATAATAGGTAATAATATGTGTTATTATGTACACGCGATCCCGACGTTTTACACCTAAGGCCTTCTCTGTACGCACCCATATATATATATATATATCTACCACTGATCTAAACTGCTTCTGCCGCCGCCGCCGCCTACGTGTGTGATATGTACATTATTTATATACATAATACATATTATATAATATAAGAGCGTAATATTATTGTTTGTGTGTCTCTAGTCTGTGTGCATTGAATACGTACACGTCACACATACCTACACGCACCACGTTTGTACGTACATATATTATAATATGTGTATTAAATCGGATACATATATACATGCATGCGCGTGATCCAAACCCGTGGAAAAATCCTTCGTAAACACACCGGTTGGGAAAACTTAATGAGAATACGTGTTACTCGCTGGTTTTGCCGAAAATCCGTTTTTATTTGTGTGTGAATACCAATTACTTTTACGTAGATTTATTATCCGTATACACATATACACACACCTACAGTATTATGTGTATACGCGTGTAAACACTGTAAATACATAATTCGCGCGTTTGCCCGTTTTGCCGTAGCAAGTGATTTCCATTCCGTTCCGTATAACAATATATTACGATACAACTCAATATTACTACCTATATAAATAATAATAAAACAAAAGTGTAAAACAGTAATAATATTTTTCTTTTAATAAAACGCACGCGATTAGTATATTACGTGTTCCGATATAGGTACTTTCGATTTGTATGGAAGTTTGTTACATAAAACATTATTATTAATATTATTATTATTATTATCATCGTGATCTAGATTATATTATGCATGTTTTGTGCGTCCTCGACGGGTGATTTAACGGGTTGTTGCGATATGATTTCATCGCAGCATCTACGATTCGGTATAGTAGTATATTATTGTATCTAGCGGCGCGCTCTCCAGAAATCGCATTATGAATCCGGAGGAAGTAAAATAATAAAATAAAATAATAAAAATAAATAATAATAATACCGTGGAAAACAAATACGTTTGGATGCGCGAATGTATGCGTAATATGTGTGTGTTTATGTGCTGTGTACGGGTATGAGGGGGTTGATGTGAGCTGACTCAGAAATGCTCGTTGCATATTATAATGTACAACGTGACAATGTCTGCTGACGATACTCGTGCGCGTCCTCCTCAGAAAAAGGAAATTGCTATTGTTTGTCGTTATTTTTCGCATCATGCAGCGACCAAAAATGACGTGTATTTATCATCTCGTTGTTGCCGTTGTCACGCCGAATAACTCATATAAGACTTATGCATAACATTCTGGAGTACGAAGGGGTATGTATATAATATGAAGTGCTTGAGATGCTAAAGAAAAATTTTATTTGGTTTTTGATAAATCCCATACAATTTATTATGCATGAAAATAAAAACTAAAGTTCATGGTCTGAGTAAGCGTTTTAGAGTTTTTCATTTTGTAAATATAATACGGTGCATTCATGTAATGTAAGTATAAATACAATACTTATATTCGAAATAAGCCTTGAGACACAATACGGTTAAAGATGCCTCATAATATCATATCTTATTAAGTCAAAAATGGTTAAAAGTTGCTTCATAATTTTCTTACATAAACGGACACATAAAATAATAAAACAAATTTCTAATTATATTTGTTTTATACATATGATAATTTTCTCAAATTCTATGTGGATAAAATATATTGTTTGAATGCCATAAAATAGTGATAAACATATATTGTATGTATACATGAATAATTTATGTAAATTATTTAATTATTGTTTAGATGTTAAATTAGTATTCGTGGATCGAGTAAAATATATTAATCTATAAATATATTATATTCGATATTGTCTATATTATTATAAATGATTAATATTATTATTATTATTATTATTATTATTACATCGATCCATCACATTTTTAATCGATTCATAGTCTATATACTAATAATGAAGACTCTATAATATGAAATAATAAAATCTCTACACAAGCAATTTATATATTTATATAAATATGTATATTATTGGGTTAATTATAATAAATAATAAAAAAAAAACATAAATCTTGCGGTAAACTCTTAAGTTGTTAGAAACAGTTTTTTCGAACCGAAAACTATTTATCGGTTATGGGTAATTTATTAGAAGAAATTCTCCACCTATATATGGTTATATTGTATATAATATGTGTGCTTGTATATAATTTAATAATGATCAAGATTAAAAACAACCGCGTAAGTACGTATTTAAATTGCTTTAATAGTTGCATTTGACAATATTAATTACGCTTGAATTTATACCATTTTTGACCTCGAGTAATTCATATTTTATTTTTATTTTTTCCGTCATCGCGTATATCAATGTGATTTAGTAATACGTTGAGTTATGTGAATGCAACCAGAGTTGATCGAGAACAGCTTTTACATACATAAGAATCGCGTATCGTCTCTTGTCAAAGTTTGTCGCGATAAGAGTTTGGTCCATGCAAAAGTCATGTATAATAGCTATGGGCCGCAGCTATGGGCACTATAGACGTAATACAGCAAATATAATATAATCCAGAAAACACGTACAATACAATTATATTCAAATATATAAGACTAATCGGTAAAGGCGTACTCTGATTACGGCGTAACGCCGAAAAGTTTAGATTAATTTTTTTATGTATACAGAGATAATATACGTATAGGTATACGTTTTAAGGCTAATTAAACGTAACTATAGATAACGTATATGGTATTCCATTAAAAACTATGTCCTGCCAAGACTGCAGAGCCGTGCAAAGCCCGCGGGTAACTCGGTATATAATATTTAATACTTAGCTATACTTATAATAGTAAACATAATATTTTAAATTTGCGACGGTCGCAGGCGCGCAGCAATGTCCGGATAATCGTAAACGGGTACCGATATAGGTAACGACAACTACGTACGCCGCGGACTAGCACAGACCTTTATAATATAATGCTACTGCAGCAGCAACCCCTTGGGCGACGACGATGGTTATTCTCCGCAGGCTTGGGCACAACCTATACACCTATCTATCATTATGGCGGTGCGCAAATATTATTTTTCAATCGTTTCATATAAATCGGCCATTTTCGTCGGCGCCCAGGATGCGTGTAACATGTGCGTATGTGTTTCGGTGCTCCCATCGTATAATATAGTGCGTGCGCGTTCGCTTACCTGGTGACATTTATTTTTTATTTTTTTTTTCTCTCCCCGCTATACGATATTTTACACGGAAATGAAATCGCCCCAGATCCGTTTTCCGTCACGTACTGTTTGCGCTCATATCACAGATTAACCGGCAATCATCCTCCGAGTAAACAGCTCACGGATCCCATCATTGCACACCCGTTCCCTTTCGCGTCCACTCGTTCGTCAAACGTATACATGTATATAATTTCATCGCATCATCGTCTGTATATAAATGCGCGCGATCTCTTGATCGGTATAAAATCGCATCCTCCATCACGCACATCCAATACACACACATATATATATATATATATTACAAAATATAATATATTACATACATGGTTATATTATTATTATTATTATTACTATGGGTATAATATATGCGTACGTATACAAGTTAGCGTGTGCGAGAACGTATAAATATCTACATTAGGTATATACTCGTATTGACCGTATTTTTTTTTTATGTCTTGCGTGAAAAACGAAAACAAACAAAGTCATCGCTTTGAACATATTATATTGAATTGAATTTTCAATTATACATTTTTATTAACCTTTTATTTCGTGCCTATATTTTCGGCTTAAACCCTTCATTCACCGTAAACATTTATTTAATAAATATTAAATATACATATAATATTATTATAATAATACGCTCAAAAACGCGATTCAATTTCTGTAAAATATTATAATGTATATAATAATATAATATAAGTACACCTACGCACGCGATCAGGTTCGCGGTGTGAATATACTTGTGCGCACGTGTTTGACTATATTATTTAAAGGTATATTATATATATATATATATATATATAGGTACACCTACTTACGTAAATATTTATATAAACATTAGCGTAGTATAATATACACGTTAAACGATCCGGGTTTCTTGACGAAACGATTAAAATACATGACAGAAATTGTAGAAAGAAAAAAAATTGTTTTTTTATCCCATTTAATAGGTAATAATCGCGAACCGTATAACTATAGCTAATAATATATATATAGTTTTATGGTTATGTTGTGTATATAGTGCGTATAAATGCACATTATTTCGTGCATTTATGCATTTTCCGTGAGGTGGTGTATAGGTAAAAACGTATTCGCAAGTGCTAAATCGAAACTCCGTGAAAGTCAAACACCTGCGCGCACTTGTATCTAGTAAATATAAATATATAAATATGTATATATATATATATATATTATAAATCGCACCAGGCGTGTGCACGTTATCTACTAGTTATCCCATAAGTGCAGTCTGCCTGCAGTGTTACAATAGTATAGGTACATATTATTCTAAAATATGAATGTGTACATCGTTTTGCTTTGCAATTAACGATCGTAGAAAAAAAAAATCCGTTTACTTTGAACCTTTTATGATACTATGCAATCCAATGGTTTCCAATAGACGATCGTGGACTTCTAGGGAAGCGCAGATCGATGTTAAGGGGTTCGGGGTTGTGTCCCAAATATAGAAGTGTTTCACTCGTTTAGTACGTTAAGTTCGAATTATACAATATTATGCAATAACAAATATTGTAAAATATGTTGTTGACAGTAGGTATTGTAATGAACTACGTTTTACGCAAAAAGGAAATATTACATTTATTGTTAAATCAATAGATAATCTATTCAGCATATTATTGTACTTGTTAGGAACATATTTTGTGTTCGTTTTATAAATAGGTATGGAAAATTAAAATAAACCGTAAATAGAATTTTTTTAAACAAAATGCATATTTAAAATACGGGTCACAGCGGTCCAATTCAAGTTTTATTAAGGAATCCGTAACCATGCGGCTTTATATACAAATCGGGAAAATACTAATAGTTAATATACAATAATCGACGGTACAAATAATATGTACATTGGACGTATATTGTCAATACGCGATCTCATTTATCGTCGCATATTTTATATGCGTACAAGCACACCGCTAATATTTCTCGCGCATTTCTCAACGAGTAATAACAATAATATTATATATGTATATACTGGATAGGTTTGTAGTGATTTTTGCGTGGATATAATATTAAAACTTGTCACGCGAGAAATGTTTCGTAATAGTATAACAATATCGTTGGCTGCATCCGAGTTGGGTCCCAAATTTATAATTGCTACACTAATTGGGTCCCGAATTATTTTAGGTACTACATTAGTTCGGTCCCGGATTTTTTTAGTTACTTCACTAGGTGGGTCCTGAATTATATTAGCAATAACACTAGTTCTTAAATATTTTTTGGTAAGTACGACACTATACTAACATTTTCCTTCCCATTTTAACAGACTTAGGACTGTCATGATCTATTTAGACTACAGGTATGGTTAAAAATGTTTTAAAAATATAAGTTATTAGAATTTTATAAAAAAATAAATCACTTTTGTGTTGGTAAAAATATTGAATAACACTGAAATTATTACACGAATGCTCGAAAACCACTTACGTCTTTTTTTATTACGAATATTCTAATAGTCATATTATATACGTATAATTACTTTTAATTTACTTTTCAATTTAATAAAATTGTATTAATATTATTGTATAATATTTTAAATTATTATAATATTTTAACTAACTATCAATTACTTATACTTAAGCATTTTTAATATTAAAAAAAAAAAAACTGTAAAAACATTTTTAACCATACCTGTGGTCTAAATAGATTATAGACAGTCTGTTAAAATGAGAATGAAAATGTTGGTATAGTGGAGTACTTACCAAAAAATATTCAGGAACTAGTGGAATACCTATAATATTTCGGGACCCAACTAGTATAGCACCTTTTAAAATCCGGGACCCAACTAGTACACTACCTGCAATTAGCCCCTAGTATTCGGGACCCTACTTAGATGCGCCGATATCGTTCACTGTTAGTTATATACATTATACACAAGGGCGGATTAGTATAAAAGAGCGTAGAATAGCCGTTATATAAGCGTTAGCCTATTTAAGGCGCCGTTTTTAAAAAGCTTCCGAAAAATGGAAAACGTTAACTTAAAACTGTATTTATATACTTAATTGTATTTAGTGTACCTATGTACATACAGAAACAGTGTACAACGTTATTTTACCGGTTCAAAAATTACTGAAGTACAGTATTACGATGATGTATTATTATAGTGCGCACGCATACATTATATTATATAAGGGGTGGCCAACATGAGTATGTTCGCGAGCCGCATGCATAAATACAATCATATCACATATAAGATGATTATATATTTTATAGTTTTTACAATTTGATCGAAGTAGTTAACGTAGCCAGGGAATTTATACAACAAAACATCGTTCCATAAACGCGTAATTGTATACCGAAAAAATTAAAATTCACGGTATAATAATATAAGTACATTTCGGTCTATGTTAATAAGACGCGAATCGCAAGTTAGCCACCTCTATTAAAAAATATATATGTGTCTCTCTGGATTTTTCTGCATTCTTGCAGTGCTCACGCAATATTATTAATATGAAAAACTCTATCTGTGATGTAAATGGTGTAATATGTATAATAACGAGCGTGTACGTTGTCTGTTCGCAGGTCAAAGTGTGGTTCCAGAACAGGCGAACCAAGCACAAGAGGATGCAACAGGAAGAGGAGGCCAAAGTGCAACAGCAACAATCCGGTGGCGGGGGCGGCGGTGGACCGAAGAACTCGCATCACGTGAACAAGTGGAAGCAGGAGACGCAGAACAGCGGGTCGGACAGCGAAATGCACCACTTTGGCGACGGTTCGCCGCAGTCGGGACCGCACAGGGACGACGGGACGATGCACTACGACGGGTACAGTTCCGAAGCGGACAGCGACGTTTAGGGACAGCGCCGTACGATCATACAGAATGGGCCACACGACAAAAATGTGTCGCGTATACAACAAACGGATTCGGTTGTATATACCGAACCCCGGGTTTCAACCGGACGGGTAACCTATGTATTCATGGTATTGCAAATTATACCGCGGTTATATTATCACGCCTGCAAGTGTATATTACATATTATTATTATTATTGTACCGTATTTATATATATATACGTATTACGATTTATTCACTCACGTGTGCAAAGGCTCGTTCGATAATTTTACTTCGTCACGTTACGTGGCATTTGAGCAGGCCCCCTCTCGAGGGGGGGGAGGGGAGTGGTTATTTTTCGTCGAACGTAATCGTAACCGTGTTACCAGCCGCGGTAACTCGCATCGCGCGTATAATATAAGTACCGCATGGTCGCATATATATTATATATCAGTTCGTAGATTGAACTATCCATATACATAATAACACTGAAGTTGCGCGGCCCGTGATCGTATTTCTATCATATTATATTAATATTGAATATTTTGTGCATCGCCGTCACTACGATTTGTACGATATTATGATAATATTACGTATTGTTTGTGTTCTCCGCGTTAACATCACGCAATCATATTATTATGTACCTATACACGCGTAAAAGTGGACACCGCGGTCCACAATTCTAGTCATTATTTACCGTGGTTTATGAATCATATTTTGTGTACATAACTTCTATATATATATATACATATATATGTAAATAATAATATAATTTATCACATCGTATCTTGTAAATAACCAAAGTTTACATACACAAATTTTATGTTGTGTAATATGTATTTATGTATATGTAAAAAAACGTATTTTTAGTGAAGAGATTATTAAAAATATATAATATATATATATATATATATATATATTTGTATGTGATGTGTATAATGTATATGTACGTTTTTTTTTTTTTTTAATTATTATTATATTGATATTGTATAATGTATAAAATACTAATAAAATTTTATTCTCATTGTAGGATGATTAGAATATATTATTATTATTAATAACATGTATTATTATTATTATTACTACTATTATTATTGTAACAGGAAAACCTCAAGGTCGTAAAAGGTCTTTTGTACAAAATCCTTGTCCGTTCTATGCTCTTCATAAGAGATCGACTATTAAAATTGTACAAATAAATAATAAATCAATTGTTTGACAATTATGATATTTATTATAATCGCATTGTTTAACTTTGTTCGAATAATAACGATAAAAATGAAAAACGATTTCGTTAATTTACTTACTGCGTTTTTATTCCTTTTCATTTCCTTCCAGCAGCGTATAATTTGATATGAGTACTTGTGTATATACGTATTATATGTATAGAACCTATTTCTATCAATGATTTGAGCACGGATTTATTTTTAAAAAAATTAGACATTTGATTTGAACACCGAGATTTTTAACTTAAAGAGAGGAACATTGATTATAGGTGTAAATTATACAACTATGCTTAAGGGGAGAGGGAAGGGCAAAAAAACTTCTTGTTACTACAAATATTGCGATGAATATATTATACATTAATGTGCCATTGCCAAACAAAATAATAACGTTAAAATGATCAATAAAATTAATAATAAATAAAAACAATACATAAATTCTATATACATTATAATCTAAAACGTAGTATTTTTAATTTGAAATAATCTTGCAGTTTACCATCGACATGAAAAAAGTAAAATGACCTAATGTTATGGATTTATTACTGATAGAATGATTTATACTATTTCTCCGAATTAGTGGGAAAAGCTAAGGAACTGCTAAGATGTCAGATTATTTTCAAATCGGAAAGTATATAATGAATATTGATGAAAAAAATTACACCATATAGGTATATAAAAAGAAAGTATACTTGTTTCAAAGCATTAACATTTAACACGACATCTAAAAGTAAAAATGAGAATCATAATAAATTATAATAGGGTTGAAACCTATTTCGGGAGTGATGATGGAAAAAACTTGCTCTTCAAAGTGATATGTTTTGTCTTAATCTGGCTCTGGTAAGTGTATTATAATGACTAATTATTGATTACCTAATTAATGAGTATACACAAGGAGAAACGCCTAGTCAAGTTTTATACTTACCATGTATAGTGTTATAATACAATATACGTATAAATACATACTATAATTGACGAGTTTATATTTTTTTACGCTTACTCGTCAAATGTTTTATTTTGAACACGTTTTGGCAAATGTGACAATACGCGGCCGTGCGCCCGTCGGAATAATAACAATGGACGAGCACATTTAATCGTTGTTGGATGGGTATACGATTGTTTACCATATAATAGCGGTTCCCAAACTTAAAATCACGGAACCCTTAAAAAATAGTTTGTGTTTCCCGGAACCCTAATGTCTTTTCAACTCTAATTTTTCTTAAAAAAAAAAAAACCATTACTCTAAAAAATGTCGTTAATGATACTGTTAATATACTGTTAATGATTACTCTTTATTAAAATTAGTTTAAAACACAACTTTTAATTGTAAAATTTTTTAAATAATATAAAATAAGTTTTTCAATAATCACATAAATCTGGCGGAACCCTTGGCATTTCCTACATTTTGGGAAACGCTGCCATATAGTACCATGTGTACCTAATGTGCGATTTATACGCGTATACCTAACCTTGCATGTTAAACGTACATATGGTAATGATGCAAGAGCGCGCGTAAATACTCATGTGTTAAACAATTAAATCAACCGGCACCTGGGCTGATATTATGTACGTAACTATGTATACTTCATGGACACCGAGAGGAAAATACGAAAAAAAAAAATAACAATCCAATTAAGTGGTCGTAACGCGCGCGTTTTGTTTTTTACGGCGACGATTGAGTGCGAACGTCGCAGCTCTTGTGCATTTGGTTGTTTTCGACTGTGCAACACGCAGTCACGTAGTTAATGCATACGCCGAAGGCACATTGAACACATATAAGTTGTGGCGTTCAAGAAAAATGTTGGTGTTAAAACCAACATCACAGAATTTAAAGAAAATATATAATTGTTGACATAATTTATGTATAATGACATATCGACTGAGACTGACTGCAAAGAAGTCACGACTATTTAAAACTGAACCCCTGCAGCAACTTATTGCAGATATTCCATAAAAACGTATTATTATGTCATGTTTTTAATAAATTCAGGATTTGCAGACTTTAAATCCATAACATATACATCGCAATTGATGTTATATTTTGTAGCGCGCTATTAATTATTGCTATATATGCTGCGCGTTAGAATGTTTGATGGACGACGACAACCAAACATGAGTTGATATCTTCTTAAACGTTTGCGGAATGGCTAATATGAACAACAAAACAATAGAAATGATAAATCGTATCCGTCAAAAGTGCAATATACCTATTAATCGTATTATTTATGCTGCTACTGCAGTTGTAACGACAAATCGTAATGAAACAAATTGCGGTATGATGTAATATACTCGTATATCGTATACCGCGTGACGGAGCTAAGTTCACTACGCGAGTTTAGCCCGATGTAATATGTGGTATATATATGGTCAGGTGAAATAACAATATATTTTTATTTGTCATTTGTGTACATATTATAGGTATAAAAAATTGATATTATAAACATGAATTGCATTTATATTTATTTTTTAGAGCTCATAAAAACGCAGTATAGAAATAATATAGAATATATTATAAAAACTATTTATATATATATATATATATATATATAGTTGTTAGGTAAAAATAAAAAAAAAACAAAAACGTAGTGAGATATAATAAAGTATTATGATTACAAAACAATTAAATTATTTCAGCAGCAATAATCTTAACAATAAAATCTAACTAGTATTATTTAAGTACTAATGATAGTAAATACCTATTTAACATTTTCACAAGTTTTAAAAACGATTATTTATATATCAATAATATTCACAATGTCTTGTGTATAATATATAAATTTTCGTTGAATCTGGTACTTTAACTCAAAAAAATAACGAAAATCTTTTATGTTTATAATAAATAATAATAATTTACACAAAAACGAACACGGATACGGTCGATTAAATTAATAAAATAATTAAATTAGTTATATATAGTATATTATGCGTAGAAAACGTATGTTATAGACTATAGAGTATGTAGATACCATAGAGTATACTAACTATAAATGCGAATATTTATAAATCATTGTTTTTTCGTCATAGTTGAGTGTTAATATTATTGTGTACGATCGGGCACAAAAACCGACCGATGACGTTCACAGACGAGATATTTTACATATATTTGTTTTCATATATTATTATTATGTAGTTCATCGCTTATAAATATGTCAGCCACGTTGTATCTGTTAAGAATAAAGTACAACAATTGTATGTACAGATAACAGTGTAATAATTATACGCTGTGTTTAGACGGTTCAGATGTTTCACAATTGAGTGCTGAGATAAATAGGTCGACAAAAACATTATTGTACGCGTACATATATAGCGATGCTCTATGCCCGCGTATATAACACGCCAAGGTAATGCGTGTACCTGAAATAATAATATTTTATTAATTTACGTGTTCAGTATGGCATAAAAATTAATAGAATCAATAGCCTGCAAGAGCCCAAGACCACTGTGCGGAGAACTTATCGACAATTATTATCATTGTATATCAAATATGGGCATTTAAAATAGGTTCAATTTCGATTTATTAAACCTCGTGATTCGACGTCTATACCTAACGTGTATACCTAAAGTATAATATAAGCTAATATCATTTACACATCAACCACACACATTTACGCATTAAGTTTTTTAGTGGAAACATAACTGACGTTCGTGAGCGCGCCCGCAGGATAAAATCTCACCTGAGGGAAAATCTACTTTTAAGAGTCAAAACAGAATATTTTGTGATTGATTTAATAAACCTCTCTGATACATATTCAAGTAAATTTATATTATATTTTTATTCTAAAATAATATATAACCTATAAAAAAAAAATTGAATAATTAACATTATGTCGCTACTGATCAAACGAGAGCTTTATCATATACGGTATGCTGTAAAGTAAACTAATAAATAGCTACATAGGTAGATAAGACGATATAATATTATCAATGGTGATGAAAAAATTATGATTATTTTTATATCCATAATTTCATAACTGTTGATCTTGAAAAAGTTGTGTTACTGATAAACTTAAAAACAGTTCTATATGAGAAATATTTATTTTTATTATATGTAATATGTTATATTGATTTACTATAAAGATGTCATTTTATAAGTCATACGACGTCAAAACAATATAATATAATAATTATTATTAATAACCCATATAATATATATCATATATGTAATTATAATGTATGCGTATATATTAATGTACCTTATTATAATATAATGTATATATTTTGATACACGGCCGCGATATGGTAGTACGATTACATTTTTAAATATATTTGCTCATATATTATATAATATAATAAATAATTTTATAAAATGATGTATCCCGAACACGTCATGTGGACTTGTCGCGCGCGTTCGTACTTGTGTACGCGTCATATACGCGACGAAGGTTGCAGCTCGCTTGAAGGGGACACAAATGACAATTATTTACGGGGGGGGGAGGAATATGCGCACGTACACACACACACACACACACACACATAACACATATATATATAAATAAGTATAAATAAAACGGGCCGTTCGGAGTGTGAAACTCGTTATGCCTTATATATTATTATCGTGAATTATTTCCAGTTCACCGCGAAAAAAAAAAACGTCATACCCGTTATTATATTATACATCGTGTGTAACAGCGGTTCTCAAACACTTTTTGTTTACGAAGCCCTTACACGATGCTATGAATAATTGCCCGCCGAAAACCAGAAATGCCAATGATTATAATTTACCTGAGCTCTAACTCACAAAAACTAATGTATAGCGGTGATTTTTAATTTGGTTTTGTATAATTCGTATAGGTACATCTTTATGGTGTATAATAAATAATACTATACGAATTGGTTTATTAGATAATACGATCACAACTATAAATTCTTTTCTTTTTCTAGTGGGTACAGTAATGTCGCACTGATAACATTGTAGAAGGCATATTAAATGTTCAATCCCGATAAAATATAGGTAACAGTTTAACTACAATAATAACATCATTTGAATTTAATTTAACTCAGTTGTGTCCATATACACAGCATTCTTATAGATTATATAACTATGGCTAAACCTAAACTATGGCTTTGCGATGCACAGTGAGAAAACCATTGCTCCATACAATAATTCTGTAGATACCTGCACTATATGCCCATCATAAATCGAACGCAAATTCCTGCAGCGTTGATATTATACTTGTATTCATACACCAATTATAGGTGCGAACCAATTTTCTACCAAACTCTCGTCTGCGCATCGTATTAATCGATTTTGTATTCGACCTGTTAAGTTATTACGTAATGGTAATAATCGCAGAGTTTACGACGATATATGCAGTGTTCAAATTAAGGGGAGGAATGAGGAGGGTGGAAGTAACAAGAGTATGGAAAAATATCATGCATTCAGGCGCGTTCTCGATACGATTATTATTACAACATCGCTTCTGCAGGCGACGGACAAAAAACACGTTTATTTTGTTATTGGGAAATATATGTTTTGCGTAGATCCTATTGATATGATACGATGTACACATTTTCTATTGTTTTTATTATCAAAGTTATGACAAAAATATTTGGTTCAAGGTCAACTATATTATTCGGCATCGTATAACGTTCATTTTTACACCGTAAAAGTGTTTTGGTATAAATATTAATATGTTAATATTAATGATAATATTATAATCTATAGTTTATAATTTGTATTCTGTTATTTAAATATGGCGCGTAGAAGTAAAAGGAAATAGATTTCTAATATTTTATATAGTATCTATCTAATTTATTTATAGTGGAATCGAAAAATTTTTGAAAAGTTATAATAGTATATTATTAGTCATGGTTTCTAGGTCTTTTTAGAGGTTTTAGAGATTTTTAGTGAAGCCGAGAGCAACTTATACAACGGAAGTTTTTCCGTTGTTTTACATTTTTACGTCACAGATTATTAATTGCAAGTTGTGGTGATAATGCTGGTCGCACTTTTATGTTCAAAAACGCGTATTGATAAATTGCATAAAATATCAATTTAAGCTTAAAAGTCAAGGATTTTTCCTATAGCTGGAGAAAAATGGGAGCCAATATCCAATTAGAGATTAAACTTATTATCGAGTGAATACTACCTTTTTTCTAATTCCTGCAACATTATACACATATAGCGTGAACGATGCATATCAACCATATGAACTTCACGCACATTCATGTATAATCACATACAGTTATGCGCTTAATGCCAATACTCATTACACGTTAAATTTCTAGGGACGCACGTGTAATAGACCGATTAATGTTTGCACAGAGAGCGCGAAGATATTTTTTCTTTTCGTCTGTAGAAAATATCATTTCTGAAGCATAATATGATGTGAGAATTGTTTTAGTACTACAAAAAACTGACGTCTAGACCCATAAAACGCCATATTAGTACACTGCAAAATCTTAATAATAATATAACATGCGTTTTTAAACGTGAAAAACACATAAACGAAAAATAATATAATATCTCTTGTTCTCTTGTAAGAGATCGCATTAACAAGAGAGTGTACAGGTATATTAAGCGACGAGCGGTAGGCAGATAGACCTGGTATATATATATATTATTATTATTATTATTGTACCGGGTATATTTACACGCGTTATTATATTATTGTACGGCACAGAGGGCGTTTTGAATACAACAACGTGACGCAGAGGCGGATTCTCGTCCTGTACCACCTATTAATACGTATGATATTATTTTCTGGTACGTATTATACAACCTCGTCGAGTATACATACATTATATATATATATATATATATATATATAACGTTATTACTGCTGGGTTCGTAATCTATAATATAGAAAAGGTACACATATAAAACGGCAACGATCGAGCGTGGTAATTACTGTTTGATGGACGAAAAAACACATTTAAAAGTCTAAATTCCCCGACAAAAAATTATCCCTCATAATCCATTGTATATGATATAATATGTATACATAAATACCTCAATAATAATAACGGCATCGTAATATATGCATGTAAATTGACGGCGATGACGACCGGGGCAACTCCAGCAGCAACCGTATAATTTATATCAATCTCATTGGTCGAAGAAAAAAAAAATACGCATCGTATAACATAATATTATGCTAATGACACGTTGAAATCACGCGTTCAATGCGATCGCGGCAAGACCTATCATCATTTGTGCATATCTCTTTTCTATATATTACGTACCTATCATATATTTTATTTTCCCATCCCCGTCTACGTGCTGCAGCACTGCCGGTTCGCGCAGCACACTTCGACATTTTTTTTCACGTACATAATAATAGTACAATTTGTGCAGAGTCGGCTTAAACATGCGTTGAATATAAATTGCAGTATATCGATGGCCATAAAGTAATGGGGATTCATAGAAAAATACAC
Organism: Chaitophorus viminalis; assembly: GCA_025469195.1. Classification (NCBI taxonomy): domain Eukaryota; kingdom Metazoa; phylum Arthropoda; class Insecta; order Hemiptera; family Aphididae; genus Chaitophorus; species Chaitophorus viminalis. Next base: position 21,769 of record JAIPRK010000325.1, read on the forward strand.
ATACTTTATAGTATATATATATATTATCTAGTCATGATACTACAAAACGATATGCATAATCAATCGTTTCCAAGATTGAACACACGTTTTGTATAAGTACACTATTTTTTCCAAACCGTTATTTCGTTTCCGATCGACTAACCTTATGGTTGGTGTTCACACTTCTTCCCCGTCCCATGAATACATCATCCAAATGTACACCCGTATAATGAAAATAGTTACAGTATGCGCGGCGAGTAGCATGCGTGTAAGTATATAATAGCTATATAGATTGTACTACAGATGCTGTCGAGCATTGTACATTAATCCTATAATAGGAAATCAAAAATCATTTTATCCTGTCCATGATGATTGTATGTATATATATAGAATATTATTATATAGATAATTATTTCTGCATATTCATCACAACTTTATGTATGTATGTATGTATGTATGCATGTATGTATGTATATATATATATATATATATATATACACAAGATATATATACAGTATGTCAATTAATTGGAAAGTCAGTAGTTATTACTCCTAATATAATGCAGATATTGAAATGCCGTTCTTTTTAACATAATATGTGACTTACAGCCCATCTTTTACCATGGTTAAAAAATATCCACTTTGTAGAATTACTTATAAGTTACTCTAAGAAAAAAAAGAAATTTTGAAATCTGTTGATTTTTGAATGAATAAGAGCATTTTATATTTTCAAAAAACACAGCAAATTGTAAAATCATACGGTTTTTTGATTTTTTTTAGTATGTGATTGTATTAATTACTGTTAAACATCTTCAATTTCAGCAGCTGTTTATGTGCGTATTAATTTAAATTACATTTTAACATTTTAAATTTAATTTATAGATAATGCAGGTGCCTAGATTTTTTTTTAAACTTCATTTAACATTAGTTTTAATTTCATTTTAATTTTTTCGTTAAATAAGTATTAAAATTAAATTCACAATATCTGATAACGTAGAAATGGTATTTATTTATTATGAAAATAATAAAAGCCAAAGAGCTAAAGAGTAAAATCTACGCATCTGCATATCCATAAATAAAATTTTAAAATTATGATATTTAGGTAAATAGTAATGACACCGCAGTGATTTTGACAAAGTATAATAAATTAATATTGTTATTGGTATCATTATTTAGGTAGGTAATTTTAAATGTTTTAATGCCAATTATAATTCAAATATCACAAATTTGAACGTTTTCTCAGTTAGTTCAAGGTATAATTTAAACTGAAATGAAGTTAAAATGTAATTAAAATTAATAAGAACATAAATAGCTGCTTAAATTGAAGATATTTAACAATAACCAATAAGATTACGAAAAAAATGAAAAAAAAAACGTACGATTTTACAATTTGCTGTGTTTTTTGGAAATATGATATGCTCTCATTCATTCAAAATTCAACCGATTTCAAATTTTTTTTTCTCTCTTATAAATAATTCTACAATGTGGCTATTTTGGAAATTTTTGTCAATTTTGAATTTTGGATTTTTTTAACCATGGTAAAAGATAGGCTGTAAGTCACATATTATGTTAAACAAAACAGAACTTCAATATCTGCATTATATTAGGAGTAATAACTACTGACTTTCCAATTAATTAACATACTGTATATACTGTATGCAAGATACAGTTAAGAAAAGGTATTTTTCTTTTTACCAAAGAATGATCATTGTGCTTAATGGATACATTTAAGATGTTTAGAAATATTTAAGTGATATATACAATAAGTTGCTAATAGAGTAAGTGTATGACATGATTTAGTTTTTGTAACATGTGTTTAGCATTACTTGAAGTAAACCGTTCAAAGATTATCATTGATCAATAATTATTATTTACAGAAGTCAAAAACAATAAAAACTAAAAATACACACTATCATAATATAAACAAACATTTCCAAAGATTTAAATACGTATATATATATATATATATATATATATATATACAAACACACACACACACACTCACAACTCATTTGTGCTTATTGTGCTTATTGTACTATTTGTATCCTTAAACTTTTACAATTATTATTATCGTTGTTGTCATCGATTTACGTTATATAATAAATGAAGGTGGGTCGACGAATTAATTACAACGTGCTGTTACTATATTTTGTGTATATTTAAGTGATACACGCATATTATTAAATTCTCTTGGGCATGATATCGATGATAATTATTATCGAATGTATGCATATAAATATACCTCCTGTCTTTTGTGCAGGTATGCACGCTGTTAATTTATTGACCTCGCGCGGAGAAAAAAAACCAACCGCGACGAGTCGTCCAGACATAAATCGCCTCATAATATTATTATTATAACGTATATAATATACAACCGTATAATTATAACCACGTAAAAGCACATTTGAAATGGTAAATATTATTTTGATTTTTTTTTCCGTGTGTTATGTATATACCTATGTCCGTAAGTGTACATCATATATATATATATATATTGTGTCATTGGTGGGAATATAAAAAAACAACAAACAATATATTTATTATATACAAATTATTTAATTATACTAACGACGTTTTATGTACGTTTTCTTTTTCTTTAAAATGACGCCCCCGAGCAACGGTCGCGGATAAAACGCGGTCGTGTTCGAGCAATGTTTAAAATATAAATTCAAGAAAACAGTATATGCATATTTATTTATACTTTTTGAAGTTTGTATCCTGTTTGAGGTGATGAGGACGATAAAACTTTCCGCATAATTAATACATTCGAAAATACGGTGTTTATTTTATAACAAATGACGACGTCGTCGGTAAAGAAATAATTATTCCATTACTTCTATAATTTCTCTGTTACTTGCTTGAGGGGTGAATGCTGGTATAAACCTTTATCGTTCTCCTCTATAAGAAAAACAGGGGTTTTAATTTTATAACAAACCTCCAAACACGTTTAATAACAGAAACAATATAAATAATGATTGCAAGCACTGCAACATGGATTGAGAAAATTATTGGTAGAACAGTATTGATGTTTTTTTTTTTTTTCGATGGATAGTAAGTAAAAGATTGCATTAAAAATATGGTTCTTATTGTTATTTTTTTATGAGAAGTTAAAAGACATAATATTATATATATATACTTATAGTCTATAAAGTTTCTAGATCGTTCTAGACGTTCCAGTGGTTTTTGAGAAAATTGGGGAAAAACAATGGCATTCATGGTGAAACCATTTGGATTAAGATGGTTCTAGTCTGACGTAAATACATAAAGTTTGATAAGATTATGAGACCAGGGACGTATTTGGGAGGGGGCAAGGGGGGAATTGGCCCCGGGCGCCAACTTTTGAGAGGGCGTCAGAATCCAGTATCTTAAAATATTGCAAAATAATTATTTTATATTATAATAAAAATAAATTTTATATTATTATCACAGTCCATAGATAACATGAATTCATGAATTCATGTTATCTGTGTTATTATCATGACCACGGCACAGAATGTTACTTTACGACTACGGTTTTAGAAGATCTTCTAATAAGACCGTGATCATGACCAAAAAAACTTCACCCGAGAGATCATTTTCAGTACTGAAGAGGGTTAAATTTTATTTAAGGTCGAGAATGACTGATGATCGCCTTAATAAGTTAGCGATTCTCTGTATTGAATCTACACTTACCAAAGATATGAACTTTGATGACATTATAAATACATTTGCAAAACATAATTCACGCAGAAAATTATAATTTTTTTTTAAAAATTTTATTTGATTAATTCATCTAAATATATGTTGGTATTGAAAATATTTGTGTTTTTTAATAACCACTCCGTATGATAGTTAAAACTCTTTATGTTGTAGTAAATAAGTAATAAGATAGAGAAATATTTTTAAAAAATAAAAAATATCCTACACAGTTTTCTGCACTTAATTGACTGTGATAATTGACATTATCTGACCTATCGCGCTCTGCCAATAAGTTACTGAAAAAAATATTCGCGTTTATAAATATTTTTTTCGGTAGTATAAATCTACATACCAGTGTCTTATAAACAATTTTATTTTTAGGTTATTTTTAAAAGAGGGCGCTTAAGAAACAGTGCCCCAGGGCGCCAAAAATGTAAATACGTCTCTGTATGAAACTTTAATTTTATAATAAATTACTTAAGAAAGATCATTGTAGTGACTATAATCTAAACTAATTATTGCATTTTTCATCCTACCGTAGAAGTTAAGCAATTTTCTAAAAATTTTCAATATAGTGTTGGTTTATACTTTTTAATTTTTATTTCACTTAATTTTTAAATTTAATTTTAGACATATGCAGAAGATTAAATGAGTTCTTTATTATATTTTATGATATAATCATCATCAAAATTTTAAATTTTATATATACATGGATTTCACAAATAAGTACGGTTTGAATGTATTTTTTTTATTTTTTTTTATAAGTTAATATACCAATATACCTACTTTAATATTGGCTTATATACTTTATTTATTATTCTAATATTTAATTATTTATTTAGTAACTAATAACTCCCTATCTCCAACACAAGCTAAGCTGAAGGGAGATAAGTCGATCATAAATTGTAATTTATTAATATCTATTTGGTAATATATAATGTTTGATCTTCTTAATAAATAAAAAATACTCTAATAAGTTTTAAAGTCTAAAAGCAATTATAAATAGTAAGACTGAATAACTTAATAATATAGGTAAAATACCATTTATGTATTTGTATAAGCAGTAGTGCAACGTAGGTCCAGCATTCCTATTTTTTCATCTTAGAACAGTATAGAAATAGAGTAATTTTATCATGTTAACAAAACATATTATCGAGCCTAAGACTTTCTTCCCATCACAGTGCATGTGTATACTTATAAATGTTTATCATACAAACACTTTTGTCTTTTATGTGAACGTCACGCATTATTGATCTTTGAAATCGTTTGGGTATGGATGTTCGTACATACTAAGTTCTGGAAATATAGTCACTCGTTAGACTGTGGACTTTGGACGACCCACCAATGTGAATCACCGTGTTTTTAGTATTTTATTTTCCACATAAAAAAATAACCCAGAAAAGAAGAGAATAAAACACTGTAATATACTACTATATACATATAAGCCAGGATATTATAAATACAAATGATTAACTAATTAAGCGATATTATCTTCACGATTAGTCCGTTTAAAGTTTTATTTTTTTTTTTTTCATGATTTTATGATAATTTGAGTTTATTTGCGTGGCTATATAACTGCAGTATACGTATATACGACTGTAAAATATAATATATACTTGTAAACAACGGGCAGGATGTCTCATGACGGTATAATAATAAAAAGAGAAAACGATAAAATTGACAATGACATTTCGGCGAAATTTCTCGGAAAACGGGACGTTGAGTTTACGTGGGGAGGGGAGGGGGATGAAAAAAACAAGTTAGAGATTGTTTTCAATCTTTTACTGTTTCAATCACGAATCGTGCAATACACACACATACACATATTTGAAGTGCGTCAGCGATTTTTATCGTCTTTATGAGAAATAATAATGTATATAACGCACTATATCAAACGTTCATATATAAACATTTTCCCGCTGCTGCGGGTTGGTCGTCCTTGGTCTTTTATATTAAAGGGAGTACCTACCTACCTACCTAGATACTGACTATCTACCACCTCAAAAACCAAAGGTCTCATATACACACCTATTTATTATGTTATAATGATCACTAAACGACGCCGGCCGCGGTGGCAGGATGAGAAACGCGCGTCGTCATCGTTAACTATAATATGGTATACATTATACAACATACATGTATGGGCTATACACGGGTATGAAAGCGGCAGGTGATTGCATAGGTGTGCGAGTATAGTAGCCTAAAGCTAAATTCACACTTGATCGATGAAATCAGTACACCCTTATAAACTACACACACGTATATATTATGTACACGGTCGAGACGCACCCTCACCACGTCGTTATTCCGTTCGCTTGGCTCTCGAACATCTGCCTTAATCCGTATACACGTGTAATGTGTATAAATACATCTATTGTGGAAAAAAGTGTTCCGACAATAATTTCAATCGTAACTAATTAAGCACACGTTTATCGCGATTATCGTTTCGATCGGAATCCAAGAATGAAAAAAACCACCTATACATATATCACGTGTACGGCATACGCCCTTATAATAATTAAGGCGTTTATTATATAATTGTGTAGACGTTCCAATACCATCTGTGTTCTAAATATAGGTATATATTAGGGTGTACTTTGTTTATCAATCTCAATACATTTTCAATCTCACCTCCTTAATTTGTGTATATGCATAATATAAAAATGAGTTTTTATAAAAAAGTTTCAAGTCGATCGGTTAAGGTTAACCCGTGCCGACTTGAATTTTAAATTTCAATACATTATTCTTTTCGTAATTCATTGATACTCTTCATTTTTTTTTTTTATGTCTTATAAGATTTTCCCTGATGAAGAAATAAAAATGAAATACTTTCGTAAACCTTTGATGTAGCCAAAATGAAGCTCGCGTTAATCGTCAAACGGATTCGATACTGCAGCTATAACAGCTATAACAGTATATACGAGTACACAAAATAATAATAATATGTTTGTTTGATCCATCCGAACTTGGTGCGCGTTTACTGTTAATCAATTGTATTTAAAAAACAAATAACTAGACGAAACATTGTATGCATATTATACCTTTAAGCGGCTTTATGAACCCGTTAATATCCATAACAATATGTATCGGTGCGTTTTAGTTTTTCTTATTCACGTAGCGCTCGGCACTGGTCTGACGCTCTAGCAATAGTGCACCGCACACACGAGGCAATAAAAGGGTGTTTGCCTGAGGCGAAAGAGATAATTGGCCGGTGATTTACCACCGACAGTGTACGTATAGTGTAGTAAGTGCGTGGAAAACGCTGAAACACGTTATAAATATCACAGTGTATATTATTATTATTATTATTACATATATATATATAGGCGTATGTGCGCAGTGAAGCGGTTTGTATAATACACATCTATCCTTTATGTTATACAGAGTCTACGTTGCACAGCGAGCGCGGGTTATATTATACTGTACCTATTTTATTATATATTGGTTTTGTGGTGGCGGTGTCTCATTAAAAATACGTTTTCGTACAAACCAATATAAATGTTAATACAGCGCGCGCGCGCGGTGTAGGTGTACTTAGTATGATGTACATACGAAAATCATTACCATTTTTTCCTCCTACGCGTTTTCGCGTGTTTTTTCGCATTTTTTTACGGCTCGCAGTATATACGTATATATTATATGCGACGAAAAATTTACGATAACAAACAAAACGAAAAATATACTCTCGGGCCAACCACCATACGCGAACGCGGTTTATATATACATAATATGTAGGTAATAGCTGCGGCGTCGTCCTTGCGCGACAGGATGTATCGTAATATATTATAATATCTGCGCGGTATACACGATGTCGCCGCCGTACGCGGTATGCGTGCATCTCTCCCGCATGTGTACAATATAATAGTAATAGTAATAATAATAATAATAATAATAATAATAATAATAATAATAATAATAATAATAATAATAATAATAATAATAATAATAATAACAATAATATACTCTTGTTCGATAGGATTTTCGACGTACAGGCGATGCGCGTGTACATATACTAGATAGGTTGTACAATACAGGTACGTATATATAATATTATATGCATATATGTATGTGAAGATACGATATCCATCTGCTAATAATACGAATACGAGCGTAGGCCATTTATCAAATCCGAAACGAGTCGTGCCTGAGTAAATTATATCGGTTGACAGGTAGTTATAATAATAAACCTATAACCGAGTATCATGCATACATACATAATATATATGTATGAATAAATATATGTGCCACGTAAACGCTTAAAAACGAACGCGGGACAATGCGTGTGCGCGGGCAGGCGGGCAAGCAACTTGACGCGAACTTGCGGGAAAAAACACGTCGCGCACATAAGTGTATACAATGTGTTATTATACACGTATGTAAAGCTGTATTATAATATTATTATTCACGTTATTGTTTTGTTTTTATCGTTTTAATTTGTTCTTTCATGGGCAATCGCGCGAGAGATTTACTACGACACGGCCGGGTATCATAATAATAATAATAATAATTATAGACTGTCATCGCCGCGCCGCGTCACCCCGTGAGGAAACGGCGCGCGGTTCTACCATATATGTACGTTTAATAAGCAGTTACATAATGTATTTATATACCTGCAATGTATACAGTATAAAAATATGCGCGTGCGTTGCACACTGTTGAACACAAAAAATATGTACAACTCGTGAATGCTTTTGCAGATTATTATAATAATATCGTCCCGGACCATGATAGATGGCCAATCGAACGTGTTTTTTATGCAGCGCGCGCAGTTGATCGATTTTCATACGACCGGTTTTCGCCGATGACATAACGGTCTGTTTACAGATATATTTATACACCACAAGCATAGAACACATGCAAGGGTACATCGCATGTTTCACGTCATGCCATTTGATATATGTATGTAATATTAAAAAAGTATCTTTTTTGTATACATATTTAACCCTTTAACCGGATAACTGCGGTGTTTGTAAACGAATTTATACCTGCATACTATTTACATGTACATAATAACTGACCGTTAATATACTACCACACAATTATTGTGTATCGATTATGTGCAGTATAATAATATTGTATTTATTATTTAGTTTGTATAATGTATATAATCACGTCTGACAATAATGTTCCGACCCGTTAAATCGACGGTTATCCTTTTAGAATATCGCGGTTGGTACAATGCAGCGCGTCCGCAGGGGAATACATTAATGTAAAAATTATACAGTCCAATAACGTATACAATAACGATTACATTTATTTGCTTCGATTAGAATAATATGTATTACGATGATACATAGCCACATAGGTATTATCATTATTTACCTACATAAATAGTATGAGCTGAATTTATTAATGACGAAATAATTATAATCGCACCCAGTTTATACGACAATAATAATATAATATTCTTGTACATCATGGTTCGCAGACTCACGTATTTGAAGCACGTGTGCATTAATAAATAAATGGATATTCGGACAAATTGTCAGTGTAATGTATATTATGTAGTGTTGGTTTTTGTTCTTAATCTGAATTAAAACGTAAAAGGTATAAAAAAAAAAAAACTTTAATGTCCTATAGATGTATTGATCGACGACTCGCACGTCGACCTTATACAGGTGTGAAGTTGTAAAAGACGATAACGTTAATGAAAATAAATAGAGTTATCGCGGAACAACTCGTATATAATATATAACGTATATATAAATGTACACAAATACTTTTACACGTGACTAGAAAAGCGATTACACGTCGGTTACGCGGTCTAACCATTGCTTGCAGTTATATAGGAAGTGGAAATGCTTAGCGCAGAGGGAAAAACGGGATGATAGATTGACTCGTATGTACAAGCACGGCGGTGTTCCTCCATGTAGTTATATAGTTATTGAACAACTGGGCAAGGACAACAACAGCTCCGATTTAACTGTCATTCGTATAAAGCCAAGTCTGCAGCAGAATACGTTTCGCAAGGTGTGAATGTGTGTGTGTGTGCGTGTGTGTGTGTGTGTGTGTGTGTGTGTGTGTGTGTGTGTGTGTGTGTGTGTGTGTTTGTGTGTCTTCGCACAAAGAAAGAGGATGGGCCGTGTCAATCACTTAGCACATTTTCACACCGATCGATTTACCACATTTTTACGCACCGCGATTCGACGATATACCGTTTTGGAATTTCGGATAAATGCAATATGTTGGCCATTTAACATCTAAAATACAATTCGCATAACTGAGTCTTGTATAGAAGACAGAATTATATATTGGAGCGTTAGATAGTTGAACTCAAAAGATGTGTCTGACAAGGTATTATATAGGTATCTAAATTATATTATACAATACATTATATGCCTACTACATCGCAAACGCATCACATACGTGTTTGTATCATTATACGTACACATTAGCATATCACTAGTTTATTATCATATACTGGACGGTTTTCTATAATGACTAATTGATGAATTTAATACGATTTTTACTGAGCAGCAGTATAAAGTTATAACAATATCCATCGAATCAAATATAAATGCAATTTAGATTGGTTACATCATCTATACATAGACCTCACTATATACTATCGCTATATAGCTTTAACTAGTTTGACTATAGGAAAAATCATAGATCGTTATTATTATTGATGCTTAGACAGAGTGTATAATACATATTATATAGTTTATTAATCAAATTCCTTGCAATTAATCTTACGCGTAAACGGTAAAAAAGGTGTTTCGATTTTGGTGAATATAATATATATTATAATATTATATACATTTTTAGGTATATGTAAATAATAGTTATAAATTATAATACATCAAGGACATCATCTTCGGATGTTTTTAAATGGTTTTTATATAAAATACATCGCAGGCACGATTACTGACGATTTTAATTAAATTTACACTTATCGATAATTGAGTAGGTATGTAAAAAACGAAAAACAATCACGTCTTACATATATATGTAGATAAATATTATAGGATTGAATCCTCGCACGCAGTGTAATTTCATTATTCGAGTCATTTTAGAAAATAAAAATCGTAGTCATAAAATCATGTTATTTTATACGGCTGAAAACCGTTCACAGTTGTATGTATACTTACTCGTACAGTCATACCTATAATATAATGATAATATGATATACTTTCACATCGCGCGCGCGCCCAACGGTCAAAAACAATAATCGTTTGCGGTCACGAGAGCAACTTTTTCCGCCCCGATGACGTTTGTTATATTATACCCGTACTTATATACGCATGTCTTATTATCGGTGATAGATCTTCCAGATAATAAACTGATGATTTTATTTCACGACAAATAAATTATTATAATGTATATTTTTTAAGTGTTTTAACACTTTTTGATCCGTTTCACTTTAAAAATTGGTCGGAATTCCAAGCGTATACACTACATCATTAAAGGTGTGTTGAACCTGCACCATTCCCATCAATAAAATTACACAATATTGTTTATAAGTCGATAAGTGCATTAAATTGGTATTCATTATTGACAAAATATATAGGTACTAGAGTAATTCATAAATCTTGTATTAGGTAGAAATCACGTTTGTATACATGGGATATGCGTACTACTATACCACGACACTCAAATACTTAGTTCATCGTATTTCTTCAAAAAACGACAAATTTCAAAATAGGTACCCTGGTTTTAAAAGGAACTAAAAATGATGTGTATAGTATACATTTTAATGCAAATTACATATCATAATATTATCTGTAAGGATTGCAATATTGGTTCTAATTACGAGCTCTCGCAGCTGTTATCGTACTTAAATCTGGTCATTTAGACTTAGAATAACGGTGATATGCGCGTGCGAGCGTGTGTGTGCATGTGTATGAGTGTGCACATGTATTATAATACTATGTACCTACTCGTGTGGATCGTAATAATGATAATAGTAAAAAGTCTGTAGAGAAAAGAAGGGTTTCAATAATAATATTAGTATGTTATATACGTATACGTATATATGCCACTTCCTTAGTAATCGCGCGATTAATATAAATGAGACCGGTTTTTGCGCCTTGTTGTTGTCAATTAAATTGGTATTCTAATCGGTACTAATTTCGTCGATAATGCACCGAGTGTCTGAGTAACACGATTGGAACCGGTTCGCGCCGTGGTGCGTGTACACTTTTTTTTTATATTCAATATTTACCATATTATACACGGACATAAATTTATACATATATATTTGTTCATTATTTATATACCTATGCATTATTATTATGAAATTATATATTATTTATAATCGGACGTCTCGAAGCATCTGGTGGTGGGGATGTTCCCATCTTTACCGCAAGAATATTTAGGTATTACACTTACACATCTATGACATATAGATATCCTTAGTACAACATGCACCTATAATTGAATTTGAAATCAAAGTGGATGGAAAACATTGATTTAGAGAGTAAGAAATATTTAGGGCATGATCTTCGAGCGAAGCGGACAATATATTGGTTTAACAATGATGTGTATCTATGTTAATTTTTTTACTTTTTCTATATGATAAAGTTTCCCGTTGGTATAAATCTGCATAGAAACATTAGTACTTCGATTACCTATATCTTAAATGATTATATATATATATATATACTTATTACTTAGTAAATTTTCCGGTTACTTTTTTATGATCAAAAACTCGAAAAAATAGTTTTGTTCAGTATTTATTATTTGTTTTAATTCTACGAAACAAGTAAATGAATGTTTTAACTTTATTAATTTAGCAATAATTTATAATGCAATATACTGTAATCTATATGTTGGAGGAAAATTTATGGAGATGAGCAGTTCAACTCTGTCCAACAAATTAAAAAATTAAAATAAATTTGCAAATTTAAGGCATATATTATACATAAAAATTACACAGTTCATAAGAATTTCAAAATATAATACAACTCGTCATCTTTTATTTAGAATTTTAGATGTTTATCCCTTAAGGATTTTTGCCTAATACTAAAAATAGAAAGGTTTATTCTTGATTAACAAACAATTATTTTATTTAAAATAAGTTTGCCATCAAATTGTTGGGATATCAAATCTCTCTTATAGTCTTAAAAAAAATTAGATATACATAAATTGCACCGAATAAGGTTAAGTTAGGCATTTTCGTTCTGAAGTAAACTTTTAATTATCAAACCGAATATATTTTGTGTTCATCAAATTTTAAAACTTCACTTGGATGAGACTTTTATTTACTTTTATTTCGTGATAATTTGTGTGATTTCCGTTCATTTCCAGAAACCTCTCCCCTTTTGATTAAAACGACGGTGGTATAGGAATTTACTAAATTCCCAAATGTAATTTCACTCCTCGCGGGTTCTGCGTATTATTCGATTATTATTATATTTGACGTTATGATATGTAATTATTTTGAACATCAGATTTGTTTATTGTACATAATATTTTACTACAAATCGTACATTTTCATGTTTTATAATAATAAAAAAGAATAAAAAAAGTCACATGATTGACTGCCACGATTGCTATACTGCGACACGTATAGTACATAAGTAAGAAACTATATATATATATATTGTTCAGATGTTCGGAACATTTAACCATTCGTTGAAGTGTACATATTATATACCATATACATATAATACATATTGTGTAAATTATACATATATATATATATATGTTCGCTTCTCACGAAAACGGTCTCTATATTATATACTTACTGAGATTCTTGTCGGGTACATGTACCGAGAATTCGACGCGACAATAATAAAACAGCGTGCGACCGTTTCTGTCGGGATTATTCATATTTTGTACGTTTCACCCGCTGTATCGCATACTCGTCCGATGTAATTATTATCCAATGCGAATAAGGCTTTTGAAAACGATTTCTGAGTATTCGGCGCATCGACCGTGGGGTAGAAGGGCATAATATACATTTGTTGGTTGCTAGTAAATAATCGTACCTATATAGTTATATATATATATATATATATATAATTATCGCGTCGAATTAGGGTGTGTATTAACCTGGTGTTTTGAGAAAACCGCTTCTGACACGGACCCATATTACATTATGCGTCTTCCAATAAAATAATACGTGCCCCGTAAGTATGTAATATACACATATACCGCGACACACTAAATACACACCTGACCATCGTCGGACGGAGCCGTCTCCATGTGATCCGGGCCGAATTCAAGGGGATGCGCGAAGGAATAATATAAATGTGTGTTATATACATAAAAAAAAAATCTAGTCCCGTGTAATTACACCCTTGTCCCCGCCATATCCTAGCCGCTCCCCCGTCGCGGGCATTAAACAGACGGACCCAGACACGCCTTCCAATTTACCTCGTTTAGCTAATATATATTATATACCGCATCGCCGCTGTCTAATGGGCAATCAATAAAAAAATAATAACGCAAACGACGGAGAGATAAAACAATTTCGCAGCACGCACATACACACATCATTATACATTTATATGCGCATACCATCGTTCTCTCGTTATGTATTACTTACCTACATTATTAGATGGGTATTTATATACCACAGGATCTTTCACATATTGCGGTATATGCAGTAGCTAATCACTCGCCGTTCGGTATTTTAATTAGAAAAAAGAACCCATATACGTATAGGTAGGTAAATATTATTGAAATATTCGAAAATAAAAGAATTTGTCTATGGGTTATGTTTGATTTCTAATTACATAATTCAAGAGGAAAATTGAATTAGGGTAAACGTTGAGGAATATATTATGAGGGTAAAAAATCTTTGTAATTAATGACAGATAATAAATATAACGGCTGTCTTGCTGGACATAATTTGAGCCTTCGACAAGGTAGGGTATTACGGCCTACGGGCTGTAGAACAAAAAATGATCCCACTGTAGCTGTGTCCAGATATACTTACTCAAAACCACCATCTTCTTTGTATCTAATCGAATATTCCGAGTCAGAGTAGATATCAATCTTTTCCAACCTCGCAATGTACAAGGCGGAGACCTTAAGTATTAGTCCTAGCCCTAAATCTCTTTTACATTAAAAGTTATGACTTACCAATTCCCCAAAATCTCAACTGGTGCATGTTTGCGGATGATCAATAATTACAATTAACCAAATAACTCTCTGCAATAATCAATTCAAAATCCGTGACACAGCCACACAGGAATACCTCTCCTCCAATACTTGATAAAAATACAATTTAAAAATGTCCACACCAATCTCAATACTTCGGAGGGAAACGATTTTACAATCCAGTAATAAAAACAAAGCATAAGACCACAATTAACTCAAAATCTACTACTCAAATGTTAGCACACACGCAGAGCAAATTCAAATGATAACTTTTTTAATCAAATAATCTGAAATAGCATGTAAATACCTCTATACTTGTTATTAGTAATTAGCACTTGTATAATAGCATATGATATGCTGCCATGTTTCGATTTATTTTTTTTTTGATATTATTTTAGTGTTTATAATTCCAACAAAAACATATATAATTACCATTAAAGTGAATCGTTTTCATTGAAAATTTAATATTAATTTAACACCTCGATTTTGCTTATTTGTCTATTGTTTTAGTATATGTTCCCAAAATATAGTTGTTATCTTTGGTACATTATTAAATCATGAAACACCGAATTATTATTATTATTCATAAAGTTAATATTTTGAGAACAAATTAGTCTGTGAAAATAATGATAATGGAATAGCTAGAATTTTGTCATTATTATTCATGCCATTCAATTATAAATTTATAAATAAAGAATTCATAAGTAGGTGTATATTATTTTATACGCGATGAAAAAAATTAGTATTTTATTTACACATAACTTCAATTAGGTGAAAAGTTAGTTATTGGTTTTCGAATTTTATCATTTCGACCATTTAACAAGGTATTGAAAAATAAGCTTTATAATTTAAAATAGCTTAATTTCAATCTGAATGGATTATAAATTCGAGTTCTATATAATCCTGCAATAAATAAACGAAATAAAAACTTTGAAAACAATACCAACAACGTATTGAATTATAAAATGTAACAATATGGACATTCCAAAATGTAGGTTAAGATTAAAATATTATCCATTAATAGTTTATATTTTTATTTTGTTTTGAGCTCCCAATTTGTTATTACAATAATACTAAACGGTAATTTACGATCTACTCACTAATACCATCAGAGTGAAATTTAATATATGCGCCTATTTAATCGTGGTCCGCGGTTTTAATATTTATAAAAAAAAGTTTACTATAGTTATTATATAAATATATATGTTTTTTTTTCTAAAAATTTTAGTACCTAATAATAAGTTTAACATAGCACCAAAATAAATATATAAAAATAAATAAATAAATAAATATATAATATTTATGTAAATTAATTTTCACAAAATTTCATGGCATCCAAGTGCGTTACCTAAGCTGAGTAGGCTGGATATGTAAAGCTATTATCTTCAAGCTTTCATGTTATGTATGTATTGTTTATTTATTTATTTTTTTTTTTTGTACAATCATATAATACGCGCTTAATATATCGTATATTATCTGTTATTATATAGATTTTTCTAATACATGTTTAAAAAAAAAATTTATTTATTCTTATAGTGACAAAGATATACGGCAGCATGTACAATAGACGTGCACGGATCGCGACGAGAACGAAATGCACGTGCACTGCAAGCATATAACGTACGTATACATGATGTCTTTAGATATGTGTCCGTTCTTGGGAGGCTTACGGATGTCAATAAATAGATGATTTCGTTAGGGTATCGCGCTCGCAGTTGTCGGGGGCGTTAGTGTACCTACACGCGAACGACGTGCGAGAAATGATAATACAAAATGATATAATATAATATTATGCTTGTAATATAATAGAGGTGTGCCCTTATTTCCTACGCGTGCACGGCGGCGGTGGCTGCGTATATCGAGGTGTGTCGGTCGCGTGTTTTATTGTGTGTGGTACCCGTCGCGACAATATTGCGGTGAACGCGCGCGCACACACACACACACACATACACATGGTAGGTGTAATATATTATTAAAACGTAATAAACGTTGATTGAGATAATAGTATTAAATATTATTAATAATAATAATAAAGATAACAGCAATAGTAGTATAAAATATTGTAATATAATATACGAGACGTCCTATATGGCTGACGGGATAGCCACTGAAGTCACGTTTAGACGCGGCGGTAATGATGCGTTCTGCTCCCCATACGCGCGCGTAATAGCGGTGACGTGTATACATCGTATGTATCTATAATCTATAATTCTATATTATTATAATATGTATCTACGTTACACCAACAATGGTCACCAACTCGCTTTTTTTTTTTACCAAGAACAGTAGGAAAACAAACGGTGGATGAACATTAATTCTCGACGGGCGAAGAACGGTTCCTAGATTGTATTCGAATCGTTGTATATGTTTAGTCCAAGCAAAGAAAAGATTTTGAAACATTTTAATTTTAAGGGTCAATGGATGTTTGATTGTTTGATACCTGGGCTGTTCAGTATAATTTTTTTCTCTTTACGAAGAAGGAATAAAGAAAACTAAATAAAATTAAAATAACGTACAAGCGTGAGTATGTATGCTGACCAAAGGTAATTACTATTGCTTTTATTGATTGAATGTACAGAATGAATTTGACCAGCATATTTTTACAGTACCCAATAATATCTGTTGTAACTAACATTACTATACTTCATTACTATTTTCCACAAATATATACTGTAACACTCGTATTATATACGTGTACACAATTTGTGTGATAAAAATTATGAAAATACTTTCAAAATATTTTATTTACTTTTAAGCAATATATAGGCATTTGAAATATTAGATTTATTTTATTTTTATTTTTAGAATAATTGTTGACAAAAAAAATTTTAATTGGAAATAATGTTTGAAAATTTAATAGAAGATTTCACAGAAGTTGTTCTTATTGTCATTCAAAAATTACTGATGTACATAGGCACAATTATTTTTTATAAGCGTTTGAAAAGCAAATATTGACATAATATTTCAATTTAAATATAACATAATATTATATATAATACCTATTCTAGACCAACAAGTCATCTCCGTTCACAATCGTTTTTCGTATGCAATCGCGATATCGTTAACGATACCTAGCATTGCATTCAGATTTCACAAATTCATTATAATAATAACCTATCCTATGATTGAGGTCCACTCCACCTCCTACTGTATTACAGCAGAGCGAGGCCCATCCGATTTTTTTTTGTTTTCGATTTTTATTCAAAACTTTAGCAGATCGCTTAGTAAACGAAACCGAGTCGTATACTATATATATATATATATATATATATATATTATATAACAGAATGTGTGACTATATAATATGGTCTATTATGCCGTAATTGTTATTAGTGGTGTACGCAAATTACGCAGATCATGGGGGAGGGCGTGGAGTTATCATAAGTATAATTAAAATATTTTTTAATACAATACTTCTTGTATTAAAATGTCAAACACAAAGCTAACTTTGAAAGTCTTATACAATAAAATTATACATTAAAAAAAAAAATCAATATTTTTGACAATAGTTTACTACTGAATGTTGGTTATTCTTCTTGATGATTTTGATAACTCATCAAGTACAGTATCTGCTGGCATTGCAATATATTTTTTAGTTTTATTTTTTACATGGGAGAGGTCAGAGGGGGCAAACTCTCCAACTCCCTTCTCTTCAGTACACCAATGGTCATCATTATGGTATTATTATTGTCATCGATGACGACCTACGCCGCCGTCCGCAAACACGGTATGCCGTATATATTGCTACTTTATAATGCGTGTTAAACACAAGTATTCCGTACATAAATATATACATTCACATAGATACGTTGTAGTACATTGTTACTACATATTATATAGTCTGCAGAGGTTATTTTATACACGCAGCGTTATACGTACACCACGCGTACACATTATATATATTTTATTATCATATTCAATATACGGTCGTCGCGTCATTGTATCGACCGACGGTTCTACGCACCGTATATTTATTTTCTACCATCCGTATATATACACATAAACGTAGTAGGTGTAATATATACCATAGACCAGAGCACTGGTAACGAGCTGTTAGGTCTTCTATAAAACATGCCAATGGCTGGCTGCTTTAATAAACGACATTAATACTGCAAACATTACACTATATCAGGGGTCACCAACCAGTCGATCGTAATAAAAATTCATTTTACCAGTATCGATCGGTCGATCGCATGATAAATAATCAGACCAAGTAGATATTAATTATTATTATTATGAAAAAACGATAATTTTTTATTTATTTATTTTTTTCGCTCATCAAACAAAGGTCTTTCTGAAAACCTATAAATTATTCTAGATGTTGATCACCAGGGATTTAAAATTTCGAATGTAATACTCACTTGTTTGGAAAATTCGGATAGCCCTGCTGCACTATTTTATTACGATAGGTACATCGTATACAAATGTATACTATGTATGTGTTGAGTTCGCGGAAAAAATTATTTTTCGATAATTTTGTAGTTGAGTGAAATGATCTAGGTATATAAAAAGAATATGACTATTTTACAAGCAATGTACAATTAAAACAGTAATAATCATATTTGTCAACTATTATGTTTCTTAGATTATATCCACTACATACGGCCTAAAATGATGGATTTACATAATTTTCTACAAAATTGACTATACCTATATAATATATTAATATATATGGATTTATGGAGTGTCTATTTTACTTAAAAAAGGGTTAATGGATTTGTGTAAAAAAAAAAAATGCAGTATCATATATCGTATATACAATATTATCTGTCGTTGGTGTTGTTAAATCGCGTTCTTATATTTATTATACCGAATGTTGTATAGTAATTATCGAACTGTGTAAATGCACAGTGGTTTATATTGGATACAGTTAACGACTTAAGCGGTTTTAATTAAGCTTATACATATATATATTACTTATCATCCGAACGGGTTAACTGCGGTCGATCTGCAGACAAAATACGGTGCTAAATGTATTAAATTATGTTATATACCTACGTTTATGTGTTTCGTTGCGGTATATGGATGTATATAGGTATAAATAGGAGGTAGTTAGGTTCGTTATTTGTAATATTATATGCTTACGGTGTTTATGGGTTTTTTTTTTCCAAACCCTCCGGGCACCGTTGAAGTGATTTGCGCTCAAAAACTACCGTGTTAATTGGTAATTAATAAACCGATGACGGACAGGTGAAAATCTTCGACGATCCCGAGAACCAAAAACCTAATCCGTGTGCGCACAATACACGCCCATCGATTAAGGGCGTATATTATGTGAAACATCAGGCGCGTTTTTCGCCGCTTATGTGTATAAAATTATGATCAATTTTATGTATTCTCATCGCACCGCGTTCGACTGTATTCGCTGAGTAGTACAGCCAAAACGAATCGTTAAGGGGATTTTACAGTTTTCTAAGTATGTACCTCGTTTGCATTGCGTACCTGCACGTCCTATATAATATATTGTATACGTACACGTAGGTAAATTCAAAAATGTCACGTTTATTTTTGATATTCACAATTTTATTATTTCAACCGTACATGTATATATAATAGTTACAACCGATGTTCAAATCGAATTGAAATACGTTTTCATTTTAAGAATATATAGTCAATGAATAATAAAAAAATTATTTTTCCTTGTGTCATCGGATGCAGGTACATATTACCTATGTCAACATAATATTCGTTAGATCTACCTACGTCAAGAGTTAAATTTTAGGGTTCTATTTATTATGTGTTTTATAATTTTTTGCTCTGCTCTCGCAGCTGCAGCGGCCAAACATATACGCAGGTGTCGAAAAAATAAAATAATCGACTATAGGTATACGTTTTATACATACGGTGTATTTAGTTGTTAACGCCATGTGATTTTACAACATGGTTCGTATATTATAATGGTCTTTTTTTCTATGCCGGATGTGTAATGTCATAATTAAATACAGGTTTCCGTGGTAATAATCAGATTATTACGGCAGTTGCGTAAGAGAAAAACCAGAAAATTTAATCACTTGTATTTTTTAAATCAATACATTTATACTGAGTTTCAGAAAATATATTTTATTGCATAATTGCACAATAATTAACTGTACTGTGATAAATAAATTAATTTAAACGTCTCATACTGAATGTTGTAATAAATAATCGTGAATTTTCAACCGTATTGCCTAAAGGGTTGTCTTAGAAATATGCAAATGGAAATATGTAGGTACTCATCATATACATATATTATGTATGTTTATTACACATTTTGGAATATAGAATTATTTTTGATTTACAAATAATCATGACAGTTGCAATTGACAGCGCAGGGCTTAAATATAATTTCAACGCAGTATTTTAAAGTTCAAAAGTGATAAAATAGCTAATATCAATATCCATTATACTTATTAATTATGATTTTAAAGTTCGATTTGTTGCTTATAACAAAATATTTAATTTTAGATTCTGAGGAAGCGAAGACCGTATTGGCTTTTGGTTTTATCACGATGGTTTTTTTTTTTAACTTTAGCAACAATTTAAAAATACACTTGAGTTCCAAAATACTATGTGTTAAACTGTTTTTGGAACACCAATTAAATTAACCATCAGGTTTAACCTATTGCGATATTTACCACTATACTATTTATTTCGATTAACCATTTAACTGTCAGTTAAATGTAACTAAATTAATAAGTATTTTAATAATGATACAGATACCTATAATATTACTGTAATCATTTTGATTTTAATTTTACACATTTTCAATTCAAATAGTAGGTATCTTAGTTATTATTAAAATTAATTACTTTTTTATGACAATGATTTTTTATTAATTTTTTACTTTACTGCGTAAATGTATTCAGTTTTGAAATTACCTTCTATAAGATTAAATAAGATTTTCAGAGTGTAAAATTATCAAAATAATAAAATTAATTGGTTAAGTGTTGCGTATCATATATTATTGATTTTATCCGTTTCGCGCATTATTTTATTTATTCGTCTGGTATCTTATAATGGGCATCAAACTACGATTGCAGAAACTAAACCTGTCCGGAAAACAAATTGTGCGTATAGCCATGTCGTCATGAGACGACACGATAGCTCAACACAAGTTCAACATTATTATAGACTCATGCAATGATTGCCCATCTATCGAGTGTGTATATATGTGATCAATTGCACAATTGTTTCCATATCATTTTGCACGTCGTCAGATCCTGCAGGTCCCAAAAGCCATTCCTCATTCTTTATCTATCTGTATCCTCGTTAATTCTTCTCATACTTATTCATCGTTGTTTGTTTCCAGCCACAACAGGCATCAGTAACATTATCTTTTCCACGCATTCACTGCATAAAATGATTGCACACACAATCGATTCCATACGATAGTTGTTATTTTATTGTGTGTAGATTTATTTTGTTATAATTTGATAAAAAATAACCAACCGTGTGGATTTTGATAATGTACCAACATGCTATATAGGTAGGTACCTATGCAGTTCTAAATGTATAATACCTGGTTTCATTTTTCCTATATCCTATTACTTAATACTTCATTCGAGACGATGAATAAAAATCAAACAGTATACCGACAACCCGCTGTAGTTTTCTTAAATATAGTATAATATACTTCTACCTCCGTAATAGAATTGTGATTATATGAAAAATATTTAAAAAATAAAAATAGGTATCGTTTTTAATTGTTGTTGGGTCTAATGATATAGTAATTAATTAATGAAAACTATATTATTATTCAATTAGCTCTTGTTAAAACAATGCTTTACATCTAGACGTATAAGTCGTATAAGTATACATCACATTAAAATAACATAATATTCTATACATGAGTCAAATGTTGATTCTATTGTAATTTATGGAATAACTCTTAAATAATTTATACAAGTGATATAATACCTTAGACAATTTAATTGTTTTCCGTGGGTATAAGCTATTATTATAGTAGTAAACTATACACACATGGACGTGCCATGGTTATTTCAATAAACATTAATCATTAGGTAGTTCAATGCAATTCATGTAATAAACTCTCACCAAGCATTATTTGACTGATTATACAATGCGTAAACATTATTATTTTTATATTATTATAATCAATTTGTTATTTTCATTTAGCCATCGGTAATACCTATATTATAAAATAGCCAACATTTTTTTTTTTAATCCAATTTTGTGTGTACATAAGTTTTAAGTTGATACCTACTTATCAATTTGACAGATAGATTAAAAAGTATTGTTGTTAATATGTAATATATAAATATTATTATAGGCAAAATAAAAATGTATTTTACGTTAAATAAAATAGTCGTTTGTTCTTATTTTTCGTACCCAACTGTAAGTATAATTCTTGAAATAAGTTTTAAACGTCGTAGCCGGAAATCATTTTTAAACTAATACACTAATAATTAATATAAAATATGACGAGGAAAGTGACGTAGTAAGGCAAATGATTTGATGCAGTGATTAAAGTAGCAATGGAAATTGAACGAAAAAGGAGAAAGGTAGTAGAATATAATCGAGTGGAAGGAAAAATGAAAAATACAAAAACTGACGTGTATAGCGCCAAGAGGTAGTTTGTCATCGGTCCTTAATGACCGGTGTTATAGACAAGACTTGACGTGTATACTCATCACTTGATGTTTATATTACCTCTTCAAAACACATTATAATATAGACACGCGTATATTAAACTCGAAGCTGTTTCCTTTACACAAGACTAATGAGTAATGTAGTCGAATTTTTCATTGGGCCAAGTAAAAAATAAGAATAAAATTATCCGAAAACTGTTTAATATACGTTACTTCGCAGTGTAAGTAATTATGTGAACTTCCCAATGGGTGTAATCGTCTTGGTTCCCGCCCAGCGGACGTCAACTTTGGCTTGAGGGTGCTCCTTGCACCGATAATTATAACACAACCCTGTCCTAATTCCGACACACTCATTAATATTCGATGGCAGCTATAGCCTATCAGTGCGTGTTTATTGTATAATACGCATGTATGATGCGCTCGCGAGTACAAAACTACGTATTGTTTAAACTTACAATGTAATTTAGAATATTTTATGCGTTTGTATTCGTGGCAAAGATTAAAAATAACGATTTAGTAATTTGGTATGTATATACTATATGTACATATTATACCAATGTGGCGATGTACGAAAGTAGTTGGTTTGTGACTATACGCTAACAATAATAAAATTGCTGCTGCGCTCAATAGATATTTCATAGTGTAAAACTTATGTGCAAAGGTGCATTTAAGTTTTATAGTACATCGATTTTACATACCTAGATATTGATACTCCAGGGTTTTATTTTTATAGTTATTATACCGTTGGGGAGTAATATTATAATAATTATTAATAAAATGGAATTTGAAAAACAAATGAACTGGTTTATAACACCTAATCAAATATGAGCAATAATTATTCATTACACGTACTTTCAAACCGATTACATCGTTAAGACTACTAAAATTCTCAAATTATTTTAAATTCTTAGATTCTAAAATTCTTTGTTGCTTTCTGGACTTGAAATACTTGTTGGTATAATTTTTTGAAACTGAAAAAAAAATTATTTATCCTCAAATGTTTTAAACAGTTTTCAAAAATAAAAATAAATATTTTGAGAATTTAACGGCGACGGGGAAAAATATCAATGAAAATACTATTTATATATTATGTCGATAAATGAGGATGTTTATACTTTTGAATGTGGTATATTATTTTGATTTATTCGATTCATTTTTTGTTTTCAATTTCTATCAAAACATTTCTAATATTATTTTCTACCACGTTTTTATATTTTAAATAAAAATCATTCACACAACCATATAGCATAGACCGATACAGCTATACATTTCGTTTAAGACTTGCAGGTTGTGTCCCGTTGGAAATGCAGTGTACATAGTATTACGATTATGCTCTGATCGTGGCCCACATCTATAGTATACTGATATCGTCGATATTTTCTCACCAGGACATAATTGTATACAATAAAAGAAATATCATCGGATGGTGAGATAAATCGTTTAGGGATGTAAAAATATTGGATTAAAAAATCAACCAATACATTCAAATTATATTTATTTTCATTTATTTTTATGTATCTATATTATATCTTATCGATTATAGTCTATAGAAAATTTAATAATAAACAAAAATATTAATTTAGCGCAAATAATTTGTCTTATTTAAAACTTTGGCTCTTATAATATAGCCTAGGTTTCAACTTTCAACCCACGTAGCATGCTGAAGTTTTTGCCACTTCTCGATGGTGATCTTTATTCGTTCCTGTCACTTGATTTCATACATGTTGCCATGGTCTTACTATTTATTGCTGACTCCTTGATGGACGGTTCCGTGGCCAGTGTAGATGTGTGTTATGTTCATTTGTAATCGATAAGTTTTTCCTTTCAAAAATGTATCGGTATAATATTTCAAAAACACAATGGTGTGATGTAATGTAATAACAATACGATTTAGTCTTGGTATAAACTTACTGTACCAATATATTTCTATCTGATATTTAATTTAAATTATAGCGTACAAGTAGTTACTATTTTTGTTTAATTTAAACAATATTATTTCACAATTTTTTCTTTTCAAATATGATAGTTGCATTGTAATTATTGGTAAGATTCACGTGAAGGTTTATCTCGATTCCATAATTTTCTTGCTGTTCAGAATTTACGTTAGAACTTATTTACTTTACGGTAGATAGTAGATGCAAGATACTGGTCTTTTTTCATAATTAAATACAGTTTAATTAGTTTAAGTTTGATGTTGAAAATAGTTAAACATTAATCCTAAAAATATTTTATTTAGGTTTTCAAATATAATTGTTATTTTAAAGGATTGATGAAATAATTACTTCTAAAAAATATGGTCTATATATTATATGGGATAATAGATATAATATATATTTTGTTTAAATAAATTAGTTATTATTGTTATAAATATTCTAAGTTGTAATACAATAAGCATGATATAATTTTAGATATTTTTTTGCATTTATTTTTGTATGATTTATGTTTTATCAAAATTAATAATACACTTAAAATGCGTGAATAGTTTGCGAGAAATAAATTTATTACATTTGTGAATATTATATTATATTTATAAAACGAAAACTTTTAATGTAGATATAGAGATTATTTCGTAAGTTTATTCGACATGTTATAACAACAACATTTTAGTGCGAAAAATCTAAGACACATGATGTGAAACATTAAAAAGTATGATAATTATTATTAATAAACATTTTAAATAGGGTACAATAATATGTGACACTTACGTGTAAAATAATATTATCGTCTATATTGATACCTACGTGCTTGTATAGTGTTACAAGTGTTTCTTATTGAAATGACGGTCATTTGGCACCAGTCGTTTGTTGGAAGTATACACATACAGTCTATCGGCAATGTTATACATAATAATAATATTAACAATATAAATATATAAACGTACAATGTAAATAAGTATATTATGTGTATATATATATATATATATATAGGAGACCGATATCCGGTAGCACGACAATACATACTGTAATATAATATATAATATGATATTATCATAAGGTAGCTCCCACGACGAAATTGTACCATATTTTTTTGTTGCGGGAGGCAATCGTTAATATTCAGGTGAGACGATCCCGGGGTGGACGTTGTAAATTACATTTTGTTTTTCATTTTATTATTTCACCGAACAAAACGCGAGCGTATAACATTATTGTGTACGCGGCGTTGCGTGCGTCCGTACGGGGATAACGATTTCGCCTTTTGAATAATTCATCGTGCGCGTATTAGGCGTGTTTTAATACTAGCGCATACTCTCGCTTGCTGTACCTATGCATCTATATATATAAAAACAAGTGTGTCCGCATACGCATATGTATATACGTATTGTATAATATAATATATTTCAATTCATATTCAATTCATTCACGTCTGTCATTGAGAACACTGTCGCGCTAATCGCTGGCAATATTTACCCGTTGCCTCAGCAGTTTGCCATCGTTTTAATGACCGTTCTTATAGCGGACACGCGGCACATACGTAAACAGAGAGAGACTCGGCGTGCGCAGCAGCGTGCAGATGCGATGAAACGGGCTCTGGGGGAAACACCGTGATGGTGGTGGTGTCGATAATATATTGCGTATCTATATTACGTATATATATATATATATATAGGCTTTATAATAATATATTGCAGCACTGCACGTACTTATATGTATAAAACCTATAAAATGCGCACTATATGTATACGCGTGTACATACATTATATACAGCTCACGAGAGGCAGCAACGCGTATGTATATAAAAATAAGTATATATAGGTACATACCGTGTACACTATAGTTATTATAATATTATACCTATTATAATATATACGACGTATGTATAGTATAATGTAAACGCATCGTGACGATAACCGCATAATGTGCAAGACGCGTATTTTTACCTTCCCCGTTCCTCGGCAATTCCATATAATAATATAATCTATATTGTGTAGGTATGCGATATTCTATACTGCAGTATACGCATAATATGTACACACACACACACACACACACACACACACACATTATATATATATGGAATTATATGCAGTGGTTGAATTGGAAAAGAAACGAACTCTTAAGTATAGTTGAACAATTAGCGTTCCAAAGTACATGCATCTTAAAGTATAACCAGAATAAAATAAAGGGGTACGCTATAATAATATGGAGAAATATCAAGAGTAGCTCCGTCACCCTGCGTCCCCCTTCAATTCAACCACTGAGTTTATAATATGTATAACAACGCCACGTACAATAATAGAGGTAATTTTTTACCGCTGCACCGCGAGGTATATAAAATGTTTAAGTCGTGCATGTACAATTATATACATAATTTAGGTATATGTATAATATGCTATATGTATTAGAATTTTCATGAAAATTTACCAAACCCGCAAGATTATGAGAAGTCTCTGGAGTGTCCGAGAACACTGAAGAATTTCATATTATAACTCGGTTATTGTAGGAAGGAAAAGTTGAAAAACAATTTTAATGCATTTTTAATGTAAAATTATTGTAATGTATGAAATATGATAAATTAAAATAACATAGTGATTTTATACATCAAAGTCAACATGTTTTGAAATAAATAAGAAATATGAAAATTATACTGCAAGAACATAAATTATAACAAATTTAATTTAAAATATATAATGTAATTAATTTCAATTTTCCTATCGCTGAATACCATGATATTCATAAAAATATAATAATATATTAATAAATTACAAATAAATTAATTCACTCAAATTTCAAGTTTAAATTGGCACAAGACTTTTTGTAGCTGATTTTCATGTGTATAAACACAAATTTAGGGGGTAAGACTGAAGAAAGATTGAGATTGATAAATAATAGAAACACCCTATAAATATTAGGTGGACGGTGTAGGTATACCATACGAGTGGTTATTAACTCAATAAATATTTCATTTTATTTAAATTTTTTGATTTTATAATGAAGTGTTTTTTTTTTATTTATTTTTTTTTTTTTTTTTAGTGTAAACGACACCTTTTTTGGCAATAAAAATGTTTCGATTTTCTTAAACAGCAACTTTTCTGAAAGGAAAGTGAATTTAGATGGTACTTGGGTAAGTCAAAAATGTAACTTTTTCAATACTTTTTAAAAGTGTTGAAAAAAACGATAAAAAAATTACGAAAAACTGGAAATTTACGCAAATTCATGTTTTGACAAAATACATTTTTTTAAAATGCTCTAACTCAAAAAATAAAAATCGCAAACACTTGAAATTTTCACCAAATCTTTATATTGACTTTTTCTATACATGGTTAACATGATTGTGTTATAGATGGGTTAGAAGTATAAGTGTTTCATAAAAATATTTTGATTTTGCGCATTTCAAATAATCCAGTAAAATATATTATTCACAATTTTCCAAAAAATTGGTTGAATTATTACGTATAAAGCTATAAAAGCTAGTTTTTAAATTTTTATAATTTATAAAAGATTTTCAAATCTGAAGAAACATGAAAAACTTTTAAAAAAAATATCTATATTTTTTTTTTACATTTAATTACAGAATATTTATTTATTGAACTCTTTTGATTAACATATTACATAAACTTGTCAACTATCAAGCAAACATTTAACTTTTAACCAAATTGAAAATTTATTGCAAGCAAAACAAATATGTAAATACTAAAAAAATTATTCTATTAAAAAATATCATGTAAAAAACTATGTCAAATGTCAGCCAATGGCTAAAGGTGCATTAAAAAAAAAATAATAATAAAAATAGTTTGCATATTATATACAGTATGTTAATTAATGGAAAGTCAGTAGTTATTACTTCTAATATAACGCAGATATTGAAGTTCCGTTTTTTTAACATAATATGTGACTTACGGCCTATCTTTTACTATGGTTAAAAAAATTCAAAATTCAAAATTGACAAAAATTTTGAAAATAGCAACTTTGTAGAATTACTTATAAGTTACTCTGAGAAAAAAAAAATTTGAAATCTGTTGATTTTTGAATGAATGAGAGCATTTTATATTTCCAAAAAACATAGCAAATTATAAAATCGTACGGTTTTTTGAGTTTTTTCGTAATCGTATTGGTTATTGTTAAATATCTTCAATTTAAGCAGCTATTTATGTTTATATAAATTTTAATTACAATTTAACTTCGTTTCAGTTTAAATAAAACTTTGAATTATCTGAGAAAACGTTAAAATGTGTGATACTTAAATTATAATTGGCATTAAAATATTTAAAATTACCTACCTAAATAACAATATTAATTTATTATAATTTGTCGAAGTCACTGCGGTGTCATTACTATTTACCTAGATATCATTATTTTAAAATTTTATTTATGGATAATGCAGATGCGTAGATTTTACTCTTTGGCTCTTTGGCTTTTATTATTTTCAAAATAAATAAATACCATTTCTACGTTATCGAATATTGTGAATTTAATTTTTATACTTATTTAACAAAAAAATTAAAATTAAATTAAAACTAATGTTAAATGAAGTTAAAAAAAAAATCTAGGCACCTGCATTATTCATAAATAAAATTTAAAATGTTAAAATGTAATTTAAATTAATATGGACATAAAGAGTTGCTAGATGTTTAACAGTAATTAATACAATTACTAAAAAAATTCAAAAAACCGTATGATTTTACAATTTGCTGTGTTTTTTGAAAATATAAAATGCTCTCATTCATTCAAAAATCAACAGATTTCAAATTTTTTTTTTCTCAGAGTAACTTATAAGTAATTCTACAAAGTGGCTATTTTCAAAATTATCAAAGAAAATTTTTTGTCGATTTTGAATTTTGGATTTTTTTAACCATGGTAAAAGATGGACTGTAAGTCACATTTATGTAAAAAAAAAAACGGAGCTTCAATATCTGCATTATATTAGGAGTGATAACTACTGACTTTCCAATGAATTAACATACTGTATATATAGTGGGACATGGTGAAAAAAAATTGTTTATGTAACTATTATAATACTGTATAATCATAACGTCTGATCGATAATTAATTATTTTATAATAAGTATACCGCTATGCTTTTGTCAATTATTTCCGAATAAATAATTGCAGTCATTACACACGTCTAATGCATCTCGGTATGAGATTATAAGTATACACTTTCACTTGGCTATAGATTTGTTTGAATAAATAAATTTGCGGTGACTAATATACCCAAACACATTATCTCGTACCTTTATATTCGTTAACATTCAACGACCCACGGGAGCGACTGATAACAACGACGACGTGGTAGAATATCGGACAATAAAAATTAAAAACAAGATAAATAAAATGCACGTTGCACAGGAGTATGGTATGTGTGTATGGCGGCGTCGAATTTGTATGCGCGACGCAGGATTTACACTTAAATGGACGATAATACATATATATGTATGTATAAAAGAATTAAATAAAAAATAAAATGTACTTAATATACTCATATAATACGCAGAAAACAGGATGTATTAGCGATGGTGGGTAATTACACCTTTTGAATATTGAATGTAAAACGAATCGGATAGTGCCATGCCGTGTGACCATTGTGTTGTAACAAACTAATTTTCGTTTTGTTATTCGCTTATATAATTATTATTAGGCGTTTCGTTACAAAATACTTACACGTTTCTTTTTTTCCTACAATCTTTTTATGCCCCAACTGTTGTTTCTTTTGTTCTATAACAATTATACTATACGCATATGATACACATATACAATATGTATTAAGTATGTAGGTATAACGTTATTATATATTATCAAATTTATATATCATGTTGTTCTACGCGCACGATACGAAAATGAAAACTATTTAATTGATAATCGGATATTATTTGGGTAAGGAAACGAGACGTAGACATACCATTATACTAATTAGTGTGTCGTGGTAGTCTAAACGCACTCGTCGAATATGTATATAGTATATGGACTTAAGAATATCGCCCGTGTTTAGAATATTCGACGGGGGTCGAGTAAAAAAACACACACACACACACACATATAAAAAACGGCGAATTTACCAGCAATCGAAATGATGTATTTAGATATGTATATGTTTAAGACTAAGACGTGTTAACCATCTGCTATCCCCGAGGCTCGGGAAACTTTACATATATTAATGAATTCGAGCATATACTTATATTTGATACGCGTATAAATGAAATATATTTGTGTATTATAATATATTCCACCTCAGGCGAATAGTATTGAATACGAAATTTATATGCTACATAGAGTATTTTAACGTTTTTTACCCTGTTTACCATTGCGTCATTCCTACGCGATATACAGGGTGATTCAGAATGATTCAAAAATGCAATGATACTTTTGTTCTATAATCTATATTCATTATTTTTCACTTTTTTAAAGATAAATGTAAAATGATAAATATGATTATGTATTGCGCTGGATTAAAAATTTATTATACCTACAATATTTTTTTATTTTCGTGACGTAAAATTTTTAAATTTCAAATTTTGTACTATTGTTAAAAATTTTTTCTATAAAATATCCATTTTGTGATACGGAATTTTAGAAAAATGTTGATGCTTAAAATTCTAATAAAGGTTTACCCGTTAATTTTCTACGACTTTTCTGTTTGTCAAAAATTTAATAATACTATTGTGTGTCAAATAATTTTATGGCATAGTATTTTGAATCACTATTTATTTAGATAGGACCTTATATTTATTCTTGATAAAACGTACAGTAACTGTATAATATAATTTTAATTATTGAATACAAATTTTAAAAAATAATGATAATAATTTAACGGCCAAATTTTAATAAGATATTTAAATACAATATTTTTTTTTAAAATTTAGTTTACAAAATGATTATTTTAATTTTTTTTTTATGATAAAATAAAATTTTAAACTTTAAAATTTGAGTTTTAAAAATAAACAAAAATATTTTTATACGAATTTGTTGTAACGAAGTTCATTAATATTATTAAAAAAAAAAAAATTAAATTAAATATATTTGACAGAACAAAAGTTATTGAATTTGTGGAATCATTCTGAAAAACCTTGTAATTAGTTTTATTCTTTATTCTTCCGGTATAATATATTTTATTGGATTGGAATTACAATATAATTATTACCTTTTCATGTACTCACGACTCTACTTTGAATAGCGTTCATTTGTTCACGATGATTATAACTTCTTACACTACTAGATGCATATCGTTTTAAAACGGGCGGTTTAAAATATTATTGTGTGCCAATTATTCGCAATCGTTTTAGATCTTGTGTCTTAATAATATGATATTTTTATTTAATTATAATTGGGATACTGTAGCAGTATATTACAATAACGACAATAATATTTTATTTTCAATTCGTTATAATGTTTTTCGGCACTACAGCAGAAATCTTGCACAATATAAACATATACATATATTAGCTATACGTTATTAGGAAGAATGACGTCCATTACCCCGGCCACCCCCCCCCCCCATTAAGAAGTTTATGATGATTTTCATGCATACAATTAGTACGCAATTTGTATGAATTTGTACGATCAATTTCAGAATTTGTACGCAACTCGTTCACCGTGAAAAATTCATTTTTCGCGGGAGGGGTCAGGGTAACGTTACCCCAGCCCCTCACACCATCAAAAACAACTATTTTACAAAATTGAATATGCAAATAATTAGTACGTAATTAGTATGAATTTATACGATCAATTAGATTTATTTAAATAACTACATGAGGTGAATAAATATCCCAATAATACAAACTGAATTATGGTTTTATATATTGTAATTTATTAATGTATTAATCACACGAATTCAACTATGTTTAACATTTCTGGGTTATTATTCTATAATTAGTATTTATATCTATGCATACAATTCTTACCAATCATCATTGTATCAAAATAACTCCTATTTTAACTGTTCATCTGTTCAAAATATAACAATATACAGTGTCGAAAAATATTATTTATTATTCTTTCGTCAATAAATATCTAATATTATAAAATCTGATTATTATCTGCTTATTTCAATCATTTAGTTTTTCAGTGTTGGTTTTGTGATATGTAAGAGTGTTGTAGTACAATATTATTACAGTTATTACTAGTATCTTTTATTATTTTTGTGACAATTTTGACTATTTTGGAAATAAAATTATATAATCTTAAATATTATTATATTATATTAACAATGGCTGGTAGAAGACCTGCAGTTGATCCTTTACTAATAATTGATGCAGTTTTGAAATTTAAAGATCGAGTCATAGATCCAAATCAAAATAAAGAAGGTAAGCACAACTATATAACATTGTTAACAAATTTGTTTTTAATAAAAACAAAATAACTAAAACTAATACTGTCTATTCAAAATTCATTAAAATATCCGATTTCAACAAAATTAAAATTATTTATAAAATATTGGTGACATCTTGCTAATTTTGTTTTATGTTTTTTTAAAAATAAGTTTTGAAGAATTCGGTATAGGATTTTCTAGTTTAAAGAATTAGAAGTTTTACAAATTTCTAACGACAATAGTTTTGCAGATTTTTAAGGTTTTGTAGATTTGTGTTAATTAAATTTAAACAGGCGTTAAAATATTTTTTAATTATTCTCAATTTTTTGTCATATTACAATAAAGAAATGTAAACGAAATTTTATATCCAATTTTCAAGATTTAAAGGAATCCCATTTATAATAATACAATCTTTCAAAAAAATTAAATACCTGGATCTAATATAATTAATTATTAAGTGGAAGTATTTATATGGGATCAAATATAGCCACATAATAAAATATATGAAATTACTGCCGCTGTGGTCTGGAATAATGGTGCCCATTTTCAGCTTTGGTGATGAAACTTCAAATTCAGCAGCAGTGAAATCCAGTTTTCAGAAACTTTAGAATGGTACATTAAATTACTTAGATTTACCTATGAATATTGAATCATTTCTTGAACATCGTATATTGTCACTTCGTGAGTCATCTCTTTTAAAAAGTGGACAAAACACTAATTCTACAAGTGAAAAGTTAACAAATGTCGATAGATCCTTCAATATCATCGATGAACCCAATGATTTGGTAGAAAGTAATAAATGTCCTTTATATTCCAAGGGATCTATTCCATCACCTAATAGGGTTTATAAATGTATTTTGTGTGAAACAGCAGTTCACGCCATTCCAGGATGTTCCTCATATATAGAAGATGATGATACATTACGAGAATGCTTTAATTGTTCAGGAGTAAGTAATATTAATATTCTTGAAAATAATGTAACAGAAAAATGGAATGAAAAAGCAAAAAAACAACTTGAGAGCAATTCATATCTACTTCCAAATCCGCATTTACGCCTTCTCAATACGAATGTCTCAAAAAATATAAAAACACTTCCATTACTTAAAAATGGTTCACGTGCAGATCAATTAAAAAGTATCAAGTTAAAAGACATGGATGGTGCAATTATTTTGAGTAATACATGTGTATTTGATGTTGTTTCATCATTGGTTATGGTTGCATGCTAACTGTGATAGCACCAATTTTTCTGAGGCTCTCCAACAAAAAACAACATAATTTATAAAATTCATTTCAAAAATGATCAGGAATGGAATTTCATCAAATACTTATACAGAAAGAGCAGAGTTATTAATTGATGCATTAAATCCAAATATGGAGGTATTACAAAATGACATTACACTTTTTATCTGCGACACAACAGCTACAAATGTTATAAAAACCTTGTTTTCTGAATTTCTAACAATTAATGAGTCAATCAAATGTTCAAATCCAAATTGTAAAATATTTTCATCGGCAAAAGAACGGCCAATAAGGTGTATAACAATTCAAACCACAAATGGTCAAATACAAGAATTACAACAGTTTCTTAACAAACGTCTCTGCATGGAAAAACTTAAATATACACAAAAAGAAAATTACTTATCACACTGCACTGGATTTCAAAATATTGAATCTATGTTGTCGTCAGTACTAATTTTCGTTGAAATTCTGTATTGGAAAGGTATGAATATCATTAGAATAACTTATATACCTATCGTATCTATTGGTACAGCATAATTGTAATTTTTTTAATTTTTTCAGGTAAAAATACTGAACACAGTAGTGATGCAGGATGTACATTAGATCTTAAATTATGTGATATTCCAAAAGTATTATGTCTAAATTCTACATCCTACAAACTTCGTGGAATCATAAATTTTAAGAAAGCAAAAAGTAACTTGAGGAATTCGGTAGGTCACTATACGACTTATGTATTAAGACGTAATAACAATTGGGAATTGTTTGACGATTTAAACAAAAAACCAGTTCCAGTTAAACATGATACAAAAGTATCATGTGAAATACTTATGTATACCGTATAAAAGCTTGTTAAGGTTATAAGTATGGTAACAATATGTTTTTTTTTAAGTAAATAATTTATGTTTTAATATTTGTCATTAAATAAATCCTTTCTTTTAAAAAAAAAGTTTTAAAGTTATTATAAGAAAACGTCCTAAAGTGGTCTATATGAGTACACCGGAGTTATTCTTTTTAGGTTCCAGCATAAGACTTTTCTGCAAATCGTTTAAGTATGAATTATACACTTATTTATTCGTATGACATAAAAATGAAAGATATTAAATATTTCCATTACTTACAATATACACTAAAGATTCTCCAAATTAATTTGTATTTTATGTATTTTACTCATTAATCAATATAGTTCATATATCATACATATGCCCAAAAATATAACATAAGACATTCATTTTATTATCATACAGTATATTACATAAGATATCAAAATTAAAAACAGGTCGGGTACTGCAAGAATAATCAACAAATGAATATTCCGCTACTTAATACAATCAAATGATGAGTCAACTACCGTAGATTGATTAATTTTAATTTGAAATTTACTGTATTTATTAACTAACTACATAAATTTATATAATAAACTACTATGTTATGTATAAATATAAAAATACAATCAAATAGACTTATGTTATTATCGTATTAATGGATTAGTAAATTAATAAATCTTAGTTGTAAAGTAATTGTACTGTAAAGGCTTAAGTTGTTTAATCAACATTTATTTTATCAAACACACTTCTTTGAATCCATACAGCAATACATAACAATCATGGATTTCTCTTCTCTTCTCCTCTTTTGACCATTCTACTCTCTAAGATTTTTAGCTGTCCCTACAATATCCCACCACTTTTCTCTGTTTTGAGCAATTACACGTCAGTCTTCTATGCCCATTTCCTTTAGGTCTTCGCGCTACTCCATCAATCCACCTCTTCCTGGGACGTCTCCTTGGTCGTTTTCCCTTAGGTTTCCACTCGAAAGCAACCCATACAGGGTCGTTTTCATCTCTTCTTAGGATATGAGCTAGCCATTGGATCCTTTGACCTTTGATGAAGCTAGTAACTGGAGCCAGATTCATAATTTCCTGAAGTTCTCTATTGAATCTTCTTCACCAACATTCCACATTCGCGTCAAACACAGGACCAAATATTTTTCCCTGGCCCCTCCCGCGAAAAATGAATTTTTCACGGTGAACGAGTTGCGTACAAATTCGTACTAATTACGTACTAATTATTGGCATATTCAATTTTGTAAAATAGTTGTTTTTGATGGTGTGAAGGGCTGGGGTAACGTTATCCTGGCACCTCCCACGAAAAATGAATTTTTCACGGTGAACGAGTTGCGTACAAATTCTGAAATTGATCGTCAAAATTCATACAAATTGCGTACTAATTGTATGCATGAAAATCATTATAAATTTCTTAATGGGGGTTGGGGGGGGGTAATGGACGTGGAAGAATGGCGGACTATTAAATATTTCATAACGTCGGTGCGAATAAACGAGAACTTGCCCAAATGAGATTATTCTAACAGCTGCAGAAGGACGGATTAAATTTACAGTCAATATAATAACAGTATCATTCGATAATTTAATGTATGTGAACTTTTGAATTGTAAATATTGGCTCATTGTTGGTTTAACTATTAGATATAAATATTGTTTTAGCTATAATAAACTAATATAGTATAGTTATCTAGTAACGTGTTTTAAATTGGCTGTTAGCTTATGAGTTATGTAACGTAACAATGAAACTGTTTCAAGATGCGGGCTATGCCGTTAATGGAACATTTTTTTTTTTGTCCTAAAAACCGAATAATTATGTAAATATACTTTGCACAGAAAGTTTTTTACTGAAAACCAAACTATTTTGTTATAAACAACAAATTTTATCCTAAAAATGCAATAAAAAAATAAATATATAAATAACAGGGACAAAATAAAAACTATACGAATCATAATATTATGTTATGCGTGTAGATACTTGGTTTGGTAATTAAAGTGTTTAAAATAGGAAAATTAATCGTTAACCATTCAAACTCCTTAAAAGTAGAATACTATAGAATCTAATTTAAATCAACAAAACATTGGGTGCGTATTATTGAATATTTGCAGTATATTGTAATATATACGCACATTGTGAAATCTTTCGCGCATAAGGTATTTACACTTTTTATTTTATTTTTTCATTTTAAAAAGGAAAAATTTAGACTTACAAAAAGACGTAGGTAACGATATTTACAGATTTAATAATAATAATAATAAAAATAAAAAAATAAATACAAAATCTTGCCGAGATAAGATTCTATAGGTCAAAGGGTTGCGCGTATAAAGCAAGTTTAGCGCGTCGTTTTTATTTATACGTGTATATTATACTGACGGGCTGCGCGCGGAACAAAAGAAATCGTTTGGAATCTCGTTCAATTATATTATACATATATATATATGCGCGCGCGTTTAAAGTGAACGTGTGTATAGAGGCGTTTTGCGAATTCAAACAGTATAATTTACACATTGGAACTGCGAGAGATCAGAGAATGAAAAAAAAGAGTGTGGATGAGGAATATTGTAACACATCTTCTACAACCTGAGATTATTATATTTATATATATATATATACAGCTGGTTATACGAGGCGGCCACAACACAATGATTCGATAACACATTTTCTTCATATTTTCTCCGACGTTTTGCGTTTTATCAGTTAATTTTTGCTTAAACGTTCGTGTACACACTGCTGCAAAGTATACGAATCAAAACGAAAAATAAATATAACAAATAATCGCTATTGGTACATAGATATGTATATATTGCATTGAGCATATGTTTTACTGTGAACACTCTGTATAGCTGTATCCACAAACTGAGTATGAAATTCTTCTCTATGCATGTACATAATAATAACAATGAAATGTACAATCCTTCTGCTTTGTATTTCGCGCAAAAATATATTGGTCGTAAAATTGCGATACCTTCCGTAATTCTACATTTAATATGCCGCCGGTTGTTAACCACGCAGTCAAACCAAACTATAGTAATCATTTTAAACGATATTGGCGCCTCGAGCGACCCATTCGACAATTTCCTATCGATTCTTTATCCTTATATAGTTCATAATATACTATTACATACATTATAAACATTAAACATATTGTATATATAATATAATTGAATTGTCTTTGTGCCGTTTGAAAATGTTTACATTTTTATTTATGATTTTTGCGGGTCTTCATAACGTGTAAACAATTAGATAAAACGCAGTTGATATGCAAATTCGGTACAAAAAGCTATTACTTTTTTGATATGTATGCGTACTCTACTCCAACTCTTTACGTTTAACATGACTATTATCGCGTATATGTTTAGTCATAATATTTTCGATTGCATATTTAACATCCAAGAATTACGATTGATTATATATTATTTCGGTTCTGGTCAATATAGTTATACCATCTGAATAAAAATGTTCTCTGTTATTAAATCGTTGATGATGTCAGCTGTTTATTCCTATTACTATGATCTATCACCATCACTATGTACTGCTTTTATAATAAAAAAAAAACCAATTTTAAAAGCATTACGTTCATAATTTATTCTATATTATAATGTTTACCTCAAGTTTTAAATCTTACAAATATTTTCATAGAAATAACACGTTTTCAGGACAGGACAGTTATTATATTATATGTGTTATGAATCAATACGGTGTTATAATATGTATATGAAGCTATATTTAATATTATTTAAGACTTTTTAATCAGTTTTATTTTTAAGCTTCTTACTCAGTTTTCAGAACTTAAAGCTTTAAAGTTATTATTTTCCATTTAGTTCTTTTTATTTGTTATTACAAAGTCGTGTATATGTAAAAGAGATATTTTTAAAACAATTTTTTTTAGAATTAATGATTCTTAATTTTACAAAAATAAAATCTATGTAAAATGAGTTTTCCGAAAATGTCGCAAATACATAAAAATCGAAATGTTTTTAATACGATATAGGTAGATGGTACCTATAATGCACTATTATTGTACTATAATAATATAATATCGCACTTATGTGATGCACGTATGTATAATATTATTGTAAATATCCCCGTTATGTTAGTCCTATATTATACTATTCAACGGGCGTATTACTTGCGCAGGTACGTATTATAGGTATATATAGTGTACATAATATTATTATCGTTATTATTATACAATTGCGCGCGTTAGTGGATCGCGGGGCACAATATTTTCCAACCGACACGATAATTCAGACGTAATCGCAATTGTAATCGACCGTGTCCTGGGTATATGAAATAATGTGTGTTAATTACACATCAGCACATCGCATCATGCAATACGTACACAACTTATGCGCGGGGAACGCGCGCGTATATATTATTCAAAGGTCCGTTCGTACACAGGCATATTATATACGTATACATACACACATAAATTTTATTTACGAGTACAAGGGGGTCGATGGGGGGGGGGGTATAGGTTAGGAGTATAATATATTATATATTTATATCGTATATACGGTATGTTACTATAGTGTTATAGGTACTACTGTAATTCGAACGTATACGAATATATATATATATATATATATCTGGAACTACGATCGCAATAAAAGCTAGTAATTAAACGCTTACGACTGCAGGTGTAGCCGTGTGGTGTCTATATTTATATTGTACTCGCCGGGAGACACGCTAAATGGGAATAACATAAGAAAGTATCTCAATTTCGGATTGTACAGCGGTGAATTACGGCCGAATCGCATGCAACTTAATAGTGCCCGGTCGGCCGCCGAGGGTGCGCGCCGCAATCGTAATGATGTAGCTTATCTGCAGTTATCGCCATATAATAATGTATAACAATATAATAATAACGTCAACGAATGGAATCGTTTTCGTTTCCCCTCCCCCCCCCTCCCTAATAATTACGCGAGTGCTGAGCGTGTGTAGAAGTATTTACATGCAAACGAATGCGTAAAACACTGTGAAATAGGTAATAATTATTCACGTATAATGATGCCTACAAGCGTATTATATATTACTTACATTGTTATTATTTGATTATACCTACATAATATTATATTATATTATATAATGTTTATATTTAATTGTACTTCAAGTTCATTTATTTATGTACGTATTTTTTTACTTGTTTTATGTCTCCGATCAAGTCGAATGTGTTGTATATAGTCACATTATTACTACCCATAAATATATAAAGGTAGGTAGGTATATTATAATTGCAATTCCTGATAAAAATAAC
Source organism: Chaitophorus viminalis (assembly GCA_025469195.1). Taxonomy (NCBI): domain Eukaryota; kingdom Metazoa; phylum Arthropoda; class Insecta; order Hemiptera; family Aphididae; genus Chaitophorus; species Chaitophorus viminalis. The sequence goes on from JAIPRK010000325.1 coordinate 62,634, forward strand.
AAAAAATAAGTACATGGAGTGTAGGAAACACAAATACGTAACTAATGTAAAGACGCTTATGAATTTTAAAATGAAATTCGATACGAAATCGAGAACGGTTGAAACTATTGGTGGTCGTGTGTTTTTCGTCAGAACCCTTTAATGAATCATATTAAAACAGTATATAGGTACCTCCTACCTATATAATACAACAATGTATGTAGTATTATGTTGTTTATTGATTTGTATGTAGCAATAATATTGTTTTTGTAAGTATAATTTTTATTCATACACACATTATCTTTGCCGAAGCAGTGCGTACCTATAGAAAAACACGTAATGCTATTTGAAAAATATCGTGATGAAGATGATGATGATAAAATGGTTTTTTATTCTTATAAACTAGGTGCGCAATGGTGTGTGTTGTGACTTGTGAGACTACACGCGTTCACGAAAAATAAAAACATCTAGCGTCAAATTAAAATATTATCTCGGGTACGTGTAAACGTCAGAGATCTCCCAGCGGCTAGCACCAATTAAACTTGGAGATTCTCATTAATATAAAACGGATTCGTCGAGTGTATATACGGCGGCGGCGCTATAATGTTCTTTTCTAATATACGCACTGCAACACACACACATTCACACACACACACACACACACACACACACACACACACACACATTCACACACACACACACACACACACACATACGCACTGCAACACACATACATTCACACACACACACACACACATACGCACTGCAACACGCACACATTCACACACATACACACACACACACATACGCATACACACAGTAAGTATAAGTAAATACGACGGTGAAACGAGTTTCCTACGTATAATAGTCGTCGGTTTTGAATGAATTGTTTGTGGAATCACTAATGAAACCATACGAATATACGTATACAACTTCATCGTTGAACTTATATATATTACCCGGTCACGAGTTCTAATGTCCGAGAGACATTAGTCGAGAAGCTGTAATTAGCGTCTTATCGAGCACGATCTACGATAAATATTGTATACGCTTTCTTAAGTTTTATACTTCACAACGATGTGTGTGTGTGTGTGTGCGCGCGCGTGTACCGTGAGTCTGCGAATGTAACCGCGGAATCCGTGATCAGACGAGAAACGCACAATAGATCTCAAGTCTGCAGTTGTAATAAATTTATACTGTATTGACTCGCGAAAATCTTCTACATATACTATACTATGATCATTGTTACAGGCAATACATATATTCTATCACTTCGCTACCGTATATAAACAACTAAATGCCTACGTATAGATAATGCAGTAAAAATTGTTGTGATTCCCTGCATGTTTTGAATCAATATTTTAAATTGTAAACGCTAATCATATATTATTATTATCAATAGGCGTGTGAATAGAAATCGTTCAGAAGAAACGTAACATCGATGATACGGAAATCACGATGTGGCACGAAGCAGCAGTGCGTTTTTGGTACACCTACCATCATCGCATGTTAGAATAATAATTTATAAAAATATTACGAAGGCGTTCTCAAAAGATTTCCGAAAATACCGTTTAACTGCGTTTGGAACGAGCATAGAATAATGCGATACATTACAGCAGCCGGGAGTATAATGTATAAGATGTATAGTTAAAAAGTCGAGAAAACGATGTAAACGGCGTGCGTCTAATATAAACGACAGCCGACCTCTTAATAACGTGTAATAATAATAATAATAATAATAATAATAATATAATGGTCATATAACATCTCGTACGGAGGAACACACAAACACACAATAATGATTATTGTTGCAGTTGCCACTATAGCTGCTGCTGCTGAACTACGTTGACCATGACTCGGGTTCACTCCTATTTATACATAAATACAAGGGTATACTTAACCATATACATAGTACATATAAATATATATACATGTATACGTATAATTTAACGTACCTTTGTACCGTATGATTACTAGGAATGTTATATTATTATTATATAAAATTATAAAGACCAAATGGAGAAAATGCGGAGAAAATCTCTCTCTCTCACTCTACTGTTGTTTCCCTAAGCACATGGTTATTATACAGTCGAACTTCAATTTGGTAAACTTCTCTACATAAACATGTTTTCTATGGGACCATGAAATTTTGATCAGAAAATTTTTTCCATTTTACGAATTAATCTTATAACATATATTGGTAATCCCTCAGTAATATTTGTATTTTGGAGCTTTTAAAATTATGGCAAAATAATGTTTTCCGAACAAAAATGTGCTTTATTTTATACTATTTATCATGGATTTTAGCCCGCCTAGAACGTACCATATGACATATATTTAAATTCTTTAAATAATTGCAAATATTTATATTATAGTTCTTTGACAAAAAAAAATAAAAGTTTATAATACTTATTGCATAAGTACAATCTGCCAATCTAACGTATTAATATTATCAACACTATTTATTACAGTCAATAATATTACTATCATTATATACATTATTTTTCACCTATACATTTCCTTTAGTTATGTAGGAATTTTTTAATCGAAAATAATTTCATACATGTTTAACAATTTTTTTCTGTTAAGTATATGTGAATTTCGTTAAACAGAGATCCCACTGTATTCATCTACATAGGTAGATATAGTGCGGATTCGTGCATAAATTATCCACACTTATTATAACCACTATGCCGTTCTGATAATCATATTAGTGTACATCGTTGCACCATGCGCGTATATACGGGAAAGGTATAGAAAACGATGCACGGGCACAGCATCAATGATAAAAAGCGTCAAGTGCATATTATTGGAATAAAAAACACGTCCTCAAATATACGCCTTGTGATTACAATGTATATTGTGTAAATATAATTTGAATATATTCTTACTTATGGCTCTGCACTGCAGGATGCAGTAATAATGTCGATTATGAAACGTATATCTGTCGCACGGATTTCAAATGTATACCTATGTATACGTCATTACACCGAATTATAATACATGCGCATCTACATAATGTAAAACAAGTTGTTGGGATCGATATATTGACGCGATTATATAGGGATTATATATTTTATGTACACCATTCATTATACTATGCACTGTATTATAATATACGAGTATACAAAATTTATTTTTACAAGTTCTAATCACCGCACCGAAAGAAGTATTAGGAAAACTACTTATTAAAAAAAAAAATCGATGGTAAGCCAGATTATAACCATAAATAAATACAAAATACTTTACTGTATACATTATACAAACATGCACACGCGTACACACAGGGTGATCCATACTTCATGTTACAGCAGTTTTCTCGTATATATATGGTGAAAAATAAAATTGTGTTGTAGTAGGAAACTTTATTAAAATATAATAGTCTAAAATCATTGGTGAGATTTTAATTTTTAGATTATTTTCTTTATGTAGATTGCATTTGGTCATTAAATTTTAAACATTTTAAAAAACTATTCATGTAAACTCAACGTGAAAATATTTTTGAATGGATTTTAATGGTCAGAAATATATACTTTATTGCATCTTATTTACATCCTTACTCGAGAGCCATCTATTGAGTCTCCAGTAAAAAAATGTGCATAAAAATATTTATTCTACTGTACCAAAAATAATTTTATACCTATTTGTGCTAATTATGTGTTATGTTTACATAAAAAACAGGGGTTTCCGCCTAGCTTTTAAAAGTTGATCGTGCATTAAATGGGTTTTCAAACGATAATATGTCAAGGATAAATATATCGTTTTAGATTATATAATATTACACATATATATATTTATATTATTGCAAAATTTTCCGAATATATATTTTTCCATTCCACGTGTTTATAAGAGAAAACTGCTATAACATGAAGTGTTCATCACCCTGTATATTCTATACACGTATATTATATTATTATACATAAATTCGATTGTTTCGGCGGTGGATCACGTGGAGAAGGTATTAAAACAGGGGCCGGGGGTATATTATTTATAAATAAGGAGATATTATTATTATTATTTTTTTATCCTTTTTTTCACGTGTCGAGAAGTATCGGATAGCGTATAATTATGTAGAAATACCAGTTTGTGACAGTGAAATGTTGCCCGCGTGTTTATGTGTGTATATACGCGCGCGCGCGCCCGCGCAGGACTGGCAATCGTGTTAATATGAGAGAATGATTCCAACAAGGTAATTGAGTTGGGCTGCATTTATATATATATATTTTCGTATAAGTGAGTGTTTGTGTGCACGTGTATGTGCGCGCGCGCGCGCGCGTGTGTGTGTGTGTGTGTGTGTGTGTGTGTGTGTGTGTGTGTGTAGTGTAAATATGTGTAACTGGGCTTGAACAATCGACGACGTGTATTGAGAATATAAAAATGAGAAGAAAAAAACAACACGAAATCGTATTTAACCGGCCATAATAATAACAATAATATGTTACCGTTGTTCGTTGTATATTTTAAACATATTATACACATAATAGGTTTGTATATGATTTTTCATGTTTTTATTATTATTATTATTATTTTGTTTTGGTCAAATTATAAGACGCATAGGTACGTATTATATATTATAAAAACCCACGTAAAAAAACGGGTCCGGGGTGGTTAAATAGGACCATATTATATATTTGATAGACCAATTATCTCGGAGTTAACAAGCCGTCGGACATGACGATTATCGCATTTTAACATCTGTTGTGAGCACGGAGGATTGTGTCATTGTCGACGACGACCGACTGATGTCTGTGGAGATACACAAACAATACGCACGGCGAGTACAATAATATTTAAGTATACATAATGCGCAATGAAAATACAAATAAAAACTGTTAAAAATCTAACAATCTCAGATTACATTAAAATTCCGTTTACCTCTTAGGTGGTATTAATATAAATAACGGCGTTATCACAAAAACTTCCCACACAATTCGAATCAAACCAATAGTAATTATTATTTGTAAGTAGTTTGAAAAATTAAAAATTCAAAGAATTAACTAAATAAACATAAGATAAATAAATAAATAACACCTGACATGGATACATATAGGTTAAATATATTTTAAGTTGTAGTTGATTATTTAGTAAAACACTGTTTTTAAACGAAAATTTAAATTAAGAAAAGGTACTTATATATATTTTTATCATTTAGTTGCATATTGAGTGATGGTAATCATTTTGAAATTATATTACTTACATACACCTTACAGGACTTTTTTTCGAGAAGTTAATTTCGTGATTTTATTACAGTTGAAAATAAAATACTAAAACTTAAAGAATATCTTATTGAACTGTAAAAGTATTGCAGTATAATGCATGATACTTTTTGAATAGAATTTTTCAAATAAGACGTACCTGACGATTTACATTAGGTAATTGACTGAGGTAGAAATTAATTCAGTAGATTACTGGATGAAGTAGAACTCTGTATAAACAACTAACCGAATATAATTTTCATTTAAATTTAAAAATTTATACATTTTACTACCTGTCCTGTTTGATTGTAATTTATTTTACAAAACGTATTAAATAATATGAAAGGTTTTAAATACGCAATTAACTTTTAGTAAAACCTCTTATACAGGTAGTAGGTACTGTAACGTTTAAATGTCTTTATTTATTTGAAATTAATTGAACTGTTGTTATAGTTTTTTGAATCATTTATTAATATGCCCAAGGGTGTGATGTTGATGCACGGGTCACTAATACTTCAGTACCTATGTTACAAATATAATATAATTCAATAGAAGTTTTGAAAAATGATATATTTCTACATACGCCTGTATAATAAGTAATAAACAGTATACATATGTGATATGTTTGATCGTATATCATTGTATTTGGAAGTTGTCTGAAAATATAATATTCAGATGTAGTTAATCCTTCTTATACGTTTACAACATGGGTATAATTTATTAGCTATCAAAATTGACAATTATTATTTCTTAATTTATTTTTTACACGTGGAAATATAATTTGGTTTTGAATAATGTGTACAATACGTATCGCTTTACTATACTCCTACCTCATTATAATGGATACGGTTTATAATTGTGCTGAACAAACACAAAATTTTGTATGGTAGAATCTATAATATTAGTAATCATGATTTATCAAACAAACTGCAGTAATAAGGTAAAATATTTTTTTGATTCCGTGAAAAAAAACCTTATTTTATTTCAAAACATAAATATTTGTTCAAGCTAATTAAAATATACATATACAAAATTACATTAATTTTTAAGTGTAAATATTTGCTTTGTTTAATACAACCGTGTACATTTCACAGGTAATAAACACCCTTTCATAATCAAATTTCATAAAAATGGTTTGTTTTCAATCTACCACTTTTACGGTTTATTTAAATGTTTCAATATTGTGTATGAAATACTTTTTCCAACCTTTGCGCAACTTTTGATATGGTTCCTTATTGTTATTTAAATGATAATAAAATGTAACATTTCAATTTGTAATTTTGTATAGCTTATCACAGAATAGATAGCTAATATACTAAGTAAAACAATTTATTTTAAATTTATGCAGTTATTTATTAATTTATTAATTTTCGCTTTGTGTATAAAAATTAGTAACAATTTTAATACTTTAATGAGAGTAATAAATGGATAATGTGCATTACAGCTTTGCATATTTTTGCACTTGGGTTATATTGTTAAATTTACTCAGCGTACTTAAAGATAAATTCAATTCAATTCAATTTCATTTGCTTGTCAAAAACGAATTCGTCTTACATAATATGTTGGTATTATAACATATATTGCTATATGATAGTAAAAAGAACCGGATGAGCATCGCTCTGTTGTACAGTAGAGGGCGAAGTGGACCTCGTTCATAGGATAGGTCATTACAATGGATTTGTTAAATTTGAATGCAATGATAGCTATCATTGTATATGTAAATGATCCTAAACGATGATGATATGTTATAATTTAGAATAGGTATATTATATAATATATTATGTTATATTTAAATTGAAATATTTTGTTAATATTTGCGTCTCAAACGCTCATAAAAAATAATCTTGGAAATTTATTTCAATAATTTTGATATGACAGTAAAAAAAACTTCTTGTGAAATCATCTATTAAATTTTCAAGTATTTTGTCCCAGCCAAAATTTTTTATCAACAATTATAGAAAAAAAATTTGTAAAAAAAAATCTAATATTTCAAATGCCTATAAGTTGCTTAAAAATCAGTAAAATATTTTGAAAAAAATATTATTTAAAGAAAATTCTAATTTTAACAATTGGTAGAAATTTGGAGTTTTTGCGACTTATACTTTTTGAATAAAAACAAATATTGAAAATCGTTATTTTATGCAATTTCGTAAGAATTCAAATGGTCATAAAAAAATTAATAATTTAAATTAAAGAGGGAGTAATTGTATCACTCATTCAAGCGGTTTTTATTTTATATAATTATTACTTGATTAAAAAAAAAATATGTCAATAAAAAAATGGTTTTTAATATGGAAGAGGGCGGTTTTGAATAAGGCGGGTGCTTAAAATATATAATCGCTTAGGGTGCTGTCGGTCGTAGCAAATCCACCCTTGCGGGTTATACTAATATTAGTATTATGCCAATTGAAATTAAAGTTTTTATTCGTCAAAACGGGAAGCGAATATAAGGACATCGTCACAAGGGGAGGATAATAATATTATAATATTATATATACGCGTATACATTTATTTATTATATAACAAACGTGCGTGAACTTTTTTTTTTAGACCACTTTTATACCACTACTACTATAATATTTGTAAAAAAAAAAAAACATAAGCATATACAATCCCAAACGAACCGTAATAATATTTAAATTTTCGTTAAGAGGTTGAGGAAAAAAAAAGAAATCGTGTGATCGACAAGTTTAAATAATATGGTGTGCGCCTCCGTGTTATTTAGGTACGGCCGATTTAATACGGGAGCAATCACACGCGTACATCATCGTAATAGTACGGTATTCACGATATTATTATAATATTATCGTTTCAATAGGTACCTATACGAACCTATAACGCCGTATATTATTATATTCGGCCTTGTTCAAATTCGGTATGTACTATCAATTAGAACATTTATAAACGAAAGAAGAAAAAAAACTAATAATAATAATAGTAATATTATTAATGCCCAACAGTCATGCTCGTATACATATTATATTATTATACATTATAATATTCTGTATTGCAGCCGAGTATAGGTATGTATTGCGTGGAACGGCTACTAAACAGAACCGTTTATTAAACGTTCATGTTTTTTTTTTTTTTTTTTATTTGTACACACAATAATTATTTCTATGTATATACAATCCTTAAAGATATACGATTATAATACGCATGGATGAGAAATCACATACCTTAATTTATATACTCGTATTGTAGTTAGGCACCTACCTCGCGATTACGCATGCGGCCCATCTCTCATGAGAACTGCGCGGATATTTGTGTTCCAATTATATATTATATACTTATTATAATAGTTTGTATCGCACTGAAACGCTGATTTTATTATTCATTTTATACGTATAACATGTATATCACTATCAGTTCAACTCTTTTTTTTTTTTTTTTTTAAAAAAACGAAAAAAACTATTACCAAAATGAACGAGCTTACGTCCAATTAACTGCTGCATGGTACCATTGCTGAGATTCGTTTGTTTGATATGAAGAATGTATCGTAGCACCTATATCTTTTAAAAATTAAACTGGTTGGTGACAGTTTTCGCGTGTTTCACCTTAATTCGGCAATCGTATTCTGTATCACATTTCAATAGACATTTTGTTTATGTATACGAAATATAAGCTATTACAATCTTAGTGAGAAATAATATGCTATATTATATAGAATAATGAACAAATTTTTATTTTTAAAAAGACAATTTATATATTTTATCGTGTTTGAAAAAATATCAGTAGAAAAATACACTATGTGGTCATTTCATATACTTATAAAATGGCTAAAATGGCTTTAATTATCAATGTTGGATTACCATAATAATTTATACCTCTTACTGTGTTAGTAATTCGAGATTTCTTTTTTTCATATCGCAGTAGCAGTACACATTAAACTTATTTAAGATAAAAACAAATATATATATTTTAATAAATCATTTGATTTTGTGAATGAAAATGTCACCCACGTTATAAAAAAAATACATAGCCTTAATAATTGTTCTGTAAACTAACTGTATATTTTTAATTCTGTTGCATACTATAACTATACTACAACTATTGTCAAATATAGTTTATTTTGTTTTCGTAATACATAATATACTCCCTATTAATTTATAAATTATATTATTTTCTTTTCGATAACATATCATTCATTGTACTTCAAACTGTTTTACAATTAATTAAATTCTGTATTACATCTGCTATAAGCCCATATAACCTACATGGGCTGTGTAGGTGACATTACAAAAAAAAAAAAAAAACCACACGGAAATTGTAATAATTGTTTTAGAATTTTTAACATCTTATGAGTTGATGTATCATTACATCTACAAACTATAATCATCTGACCCCCACAGTTCTATTTTATCTTATCCATACATTTTGAGTCAATATAATCGAGAAAGTAAATATATTTGATGTGGTTACTTTCCATTCGTATTTTGGATTTATGTGTAATGTTAATGTATATACACAACCTTAGCTAGAAAGGTTAGAGGTTTTGACACTCGATATTAATCATTGTAATTGTAGAATTGTTTTAATTATAAGTTTTTCCTGACAAATGAGTAAAATATGTAAATCAACTGAATACTTGTTGTGTTAATTTCATACGTGGGAGTTTTAATTCGTTTTTTGTTCATAATAGATTTAGATGTTTTATATTATAACGATGTTTACATAGAAATTAAGCAAACGCTGAGTGCCTGAGTATATATATATATATATATATATATATATATTATTATTATTATTATACGTTAAACAATTATCTTTGTAACGTTTAATCTTTTTTTTTAAAATCCTCCTAAAATGTACCCAGCAGACACAATACTAAATTGGTCAAAATACGCAATATTTAAATATTACAAATTGCCGAGGTGTCTATACTGCGCGGTAATTGGCGGTCGATTTGACGAAAATACTAACGAAAAGTGTAATAGTATATATATTCAAGTATTAAACCACGATATCGGCGTATTCGTTATTATTATTATTCTTATCCGTATACGAATTATTATAGTATGGATATTCACGAGTCACTATACAGCCAGCACGTATATATATATATATATATATATATAGTACATTTTTCCGGTGGCATTTTCGAGTGTTTATCTAGGTCGGCGCGACCACCTTGGTCGGTGTGCGTAGGTATATGGTATCGTTTTTACGTGTTATTATTGCATTATTAGCCGAAGGGATCGATTGACATTCGCGAACGGGACGATATTATATAGAAACGTCAGTAATTTCGCCGACAATCGCATTCTTTGGCCGGGTTTGTGTTTTTCGCCGTACACCGCGTCTGTATAGGTATACACATTATTTAGGTAATGACATACAATAAGATGCATTCTTATAATAAGCGCGGAAGAGAATTGCAGTCGCGCGGCAAATGACGAGGGTGACTTGCTGCGACAACCTACACAGGTATATATTATTATGTATTGCAGTCCACATATAATATCAGCTGAATAGGACGAGGAACGAGGACGTAACCGGAAACGGGGCCGGGAGTGGCGATGGCGTCGCGACTTTGACGGTACAAGTCGAAACCTTTACTCGCGCGAATATTTGATAATGGTTTATATTATGTTTAGGTATAATATATATATATATATATATATAGACATACGGTGTAAGAAATATTATATTTATTTATCGTAAATAAAACGTTATTATTTTGGGTCAGAGGAGCGGACGACGACGACGACGACAGTGAAGATATGCGCTTTGATGTCTTTTCCACTTATCGCGACCGTATATACTATTATGTATTATAATATTATGTACCTTGTACGATTCATATACGTGCATAAATACATAACATATTGTCGTGATGGACCACCCAAAACGAATATTATGTGTTTCGATTTATATAATATTATATACCTATATATTTCTTCGTGCTTCACTTGTATTGGGGGGGGGGGGAGGATAAAGCATTTCCCCAATATATACCGCAGACACACGCGCGCGTCGTTATTATAATAACACATATTATTATTATACCGGTTGGCGGTTACGTTGGTATACATAATACATTATATGCCTGAGTGTATTGATATATATATATATATATATATAAATGTATATATCGTCCGCGTACATAATATAATAGGTTAATGCGATGAAAACACACCGCACGTCGACAAAACGTCACCTGGACGCGCGTATTATTTTCAACGTATACTAACACGTCGTACCCAACATATAAGTACGCATAACATTATACTGCAGCCGGATCGCTTCCGCGTCAATGGTTCCGCACCGATATATTGTGATGATACTCCTGCATTTTTCTCATATTGTTGTCATACAGCGTTGTCGTCGCGCTTAAAGTATGTTCACTGCGCACCGTCTTGATTAGGGAAACGAAAGGATTTGATTGCACGGAAATAGACACATATTATTTCATGCATACCTACTTTTGGTCTTATTGCGAAATTTGTAAACAAAAAATCGAAAAACCTGACTAAATATTCGGGTAAAAAATTACGTAATTTATTTCATGTTTCATGTACATTATAGCGCAATTCTTTTCAAAACTGTTTATATTCGACCACCTAAGTCTACTGTAAAATTTGTACGGCTCCCTATAGTCTAAGGTGTAGACATTTTTCACTATCAAAATCGTTAAAATAATAGGGAACTTCTTTTCTTTATACTAAAAATAACATTTTGTACACAAATATTTCACGTCCTTTCCCCATAAAAGGCCCCTTAGGGGGGACTTTGGCTCATAGTTTAAGAAACACTGTCTTAACGTAGTATTAGGAGCGTAATTAAGAGGGGGTATATGGAGGATAAATTTCCCCTGCATATGCCGTATGTACTATTGCCAATGTTGTCTTACATAGTACAAAATACAAATTACTAAAAAAAAATCTCAAATATTTAGTTATATTATTGTATTATTAAAATAAATGTTAAATAGTTGATTTCACTTTCGTAGTTATCTTTAATATTTTTTAATTTGTAAGTATAATAGTCAATAAACATCATAAGCGTCAACTGTCACCCGCCAATCTATTTTTAGTTATGCCTATTTACTATCAACAATTTACCACAGATTACATGCAATTTCATATAATCTGTGAATTTACAGTCTGTAAATTCTGTAAAGTATGTAATTGAGCACAACGAATATAGTACGGTTTACGATTAATCAACTCTTAACTTATCATTTATTTGTTGTAAATTTAGTACCTGCCTTATGCGGATATGCAGTTTACATTAATCAACTGATCTACAATCATTATACTATTATAAACAATATATATATATCACGTTGTCACACTACGCATTAGTCCCTTCACTTGTGTTTCAAACTTTTAAGGCTACAAAGGGGATGTGGTTACAAAATATTTATATCCTCTTCCATAAAATATTTGTAATTACACCACTGCGTAGTATGACTTAATGAAAAATTATTTAATCATCGAAACAATGCACGTAAATGTGCACAAATAATATGCATACAGAAATGTAAGTTGAATTTTTTTCTACATTAACACTTTCAATCGAATTATCGGGTTTATATCAATATACCGACAACTGCAAGCAGTTTCAGATAATATGTGTCATTTTTGACGCGTGATAGTGAAACACTGTGGGAAAACAATTTAAAATACACGTTAAAAACTCAATGGATTATTATAAACAAAAATGAAATAATAAGGCTTATCCATTAAAAACGATACATAAAATGGTATAGATTTTTCAACAGATTAAAAATATCTTATTCCAATAAAAATAATATGTATTTACTGTTTACCATAAAATACGTTCCCTAATAATACCTAGGCCTATATATGTTTGTACATATATATATATATATATATTTCCCGGTAAATACCGGGTATATTATTTTCATGTACAACCGTGGCTTGCTGTCATTTCTTGTCACGATATAATATCATAATATGTATACATACGATAAAGCCGCGTATATTATATAGTTAGCGTTTTCACATTATTATTATTATTACTGTATATCTCGCTGCTATTCGGCCCCGGTGACTATGTAATATATATATATATATATATATATATATATATATGCGTGTGTGTATTATACACTTACCGATTATAATATATTATTATTCACGCGGGACTATATACGTAGTGACAAACCCGTAACGTATATCCTCCTCGTGTATGTCTATGCGCGTACACAATGTGTATTATGCATATATTATATAACATGTACGGCGATGTCAACAAGTTTTCGAACATTTTCTTCGAAATCCCGTGGACTAGATATATTATATAGCGTCTCACGCGTTATAGCATCTCACTTCTCCTGTCGCGCACGCTTATGAAACGTCCAAGTGATGAGTCACGTATATGGTGCCTATATATATAATATGACACCTACATGGGTGCACAAAAATTAATTAAATTCAGGAATTTATACGTTGTTTAATTGTCGAGGTTTTAAAAATATCATATATTATATGTACAGCACATAACGATAATAATAATATCATATATGTGCTTGGATCGTTCTATTTCGTTATACATATCGTATAGTGCTCAATATCAATTATTATAGAAATATTACGGATATTCACTTAACCAAACATCTTTATCATAAAAATTAAATTTACAACCATATTATATACTTACTCATGTTGTACTGTTGAAGCATGAATTCCACTGGTTTCAATCAAGATGTATAGGTGAAATAACAGCTAAGTCACGTATTGTCGTCCACATGCACAGTAAATCATTAAATTACAAAATACTGTAATAATTATTTGAGGGACTACTGAAATGTTTGGGAACTTGGCCCTATTTCCGCCTGTATGCGGCACAACTATTATCGTGTATAATAAAGAGTAAAGCGTTTTTACTAATTTCAAACGACATAAATTCAGGTTTTTGTCATAGCCATTGATAAGTTAATTTAAGCGAATTTTATTTATCTTTTCAAAATCATTTATAGTGATTATCGGGTTACGGGTTAAGGCATATTACATGATGGACATCTATTTCTTCAGAGAGTAAATACTGTTGAAAGAATATTATACCATTATTTCTTTATGCACTTTATTTGGTTTAATTATTTAATTAGTGTATAATCCTGATTAAATGTTGAAAATTAATCTATATAAATCTAAGTTTCTCTTAATTAGGTTTATTGTATTCGATTTAAGCATAAACATTTCTATTGGTTAAGTGGAAGGCAAATGTTTGCGAATTTACTATATCCACTAAAATAGGCATATAGAAATATATTCTACGATTTATATACATATGATGTATATTATGATGTTTCGTTAAAAGTGTTCTATTCGTTAACCGTGATGTACACCATTAAATTGAGATGATCATGGTTCGTATTTGGCCATAATATATTATGTTAGCCATTATAGTCATTATGTATGTGTGGTTGGGCAAATACATTGGCATGTTTACATTAAAAATTATGGTCCTGAAGAGACTATAAAAACTAGTTTTAAATACTTTAATAATAGAGGTAAGTAAAATTAATATCCTATCAAATTATAATTGAAATTTTATACTTTCATAATTTATAATGCTATCTACCTATCTACTTTTTTCAGTGAAAAATGAATTAAAAATTCTAATACAGCGTGTAATATTTTTATTTCGGGTTGATTTGTGAAAGATGATCTCTTTTATGCTAGAATAATATTATATTCTATACGCATATATAGTCATATAGATAGCATACATGATCATTCATCTTTGGCACATCCAATCACGCATTCGCATATAGGGGTTGACTTCTCGTCCCTTGTTTTTCGGCATGTCCGTCCCTAAGGACATTTGAGTTTACGAAGGGGTAAACGTTTTGTACGGGCCAAACGAATCGTGTCGACATCATCATAGGCGATCAATAATAATGATGGCTGTACACAATACTCGATGATTTTCAAATGTATTAAAACATCATATAAACTTCGAAAATCATCTATACACACTATCTATATTAAACTAATCGCAACGTTATTCGTTTTATTATCCAATACGCACGGGCACACAAACGTCATTTATACACATGAATTATTATGTACTGTATACATCGAATGTGTGTGTGTGTGTGTCTCCCACGCACCATAGTGACACGGTTACTGTCTATATTAACACATGCACAACTACACTATTACTAATAATAATAATAATAATAATAAAAATAAACGAATAAAAAAAAAAAAGAAAAAAGTTAAATAGAACCAGTTGATCTCTCGTTTGGTTATTATTATTATAATCGTATTTCTTTTGTAGAAACAAGATAACTTGCAGACAGTGTCAAAACCGGGTTTTACGAGATAATGCATGGGTAGTACATGGCTTTATCTAAAACGACCATTGTTAAACATTCATTGTTTGGTAACTGGCCAGCCTCATCCAATATGCGACGTACACACTAACTGCTGTAAATTACCTTCTCACAGGTTAAACACGGGGGCGATTAAACGAACAGAAAAACATATAATATAACATCTCCTTCTCTATAATATCTTCCACTCTATTCTAGCACATAATAATATTGTAATATGTACGTGCGCATATCACTTTGGATATAATGTGCTAACAATCACATTTCGATTTATTGTGAGTAAATATATTATTTAAATAATATCATTTCAATTCTTATTATTATTTTTCCTCTTTAGTTTTCCACTTCTACGTGGTCGTATATTTACTTATTAGTGTAAACGGATTAAGTATATTTTCTACTATATACCGTTAGAATTTTAACTCACAGTTGTTAACGTAAAAAATAATAATTTATTTAGATCGTACATTTTCAGAAATACACTTGCATTAACGAAACTAACGAGATTTTATTAATTTAGAGCATAATAATAATATAATATGCATCTAGAAGGCTATATAAGTTTATACGTATATATAATGTCTTATAACTCATATATTTTATAAAACAAAATAATTTTTTTTTCACACAATAATAAATCGTACTTACTGGTGTATTTATGCATACCTCGTAACAGTTTTCCATACACAGCGTATTATGATATATTCAATGCGTGCGTCTGCAGCATAAATTTTTTAAAGTTAATTATTACTAGTATTACGTGCAATTTGTTTTATCGCGCTGTATACAATAAATACATTATGCGCACGGCGTTTGCGTTAATATTACGTGTTCAATGTGAATTGATATACTTAACATGCAATTATAAAATAACGCATATAAATATAATATAATACTACTGCAGAAAGCATAATGATGCGGAATAAGTTCCACGTGGGCATGATAAATGTTATGAACCATAAATAAATATATTTTCTAAATCACAGTTTTTCATTCCTAATTAATCATGACCGAGATTAACAACACTATATTAAAATGGTGTTTGAACACTTAAAACTATATGAATACGTATAATGCAATACTAATAAAGTAATAAACTCATATATATATATTGTATATGCACGACAAGGTTTTAACTACACCGTTTATTTTTAAAATTATTTAATGGTTTTATTATCATTTTAATACCATGTATAAAGATTAATTTAAATCGTCGAAGTGCTTATATTATATACCTATCTAATTGATAAGAGAACATGTGGGGTAATTCATATTAGAAATGTTTTTTTTAACACAACAATATTATGTGTAGTTAAAATAACGATGAGTTCAAAATCCACTAGGAAATTATAGTCAATTCATACGAATCAAAATATTGTAGCGGATACAATATATGGATCTTACAGTGTATACTATAATATTATCTATGATTAGACCGATATTATTAATATAATTTTATTTTTACAAAATAATAATATGCCTCCACAAAATTATAATTTATTTTCCATTAGCGTTGCACCAATAGTGTATACGTGAATATTTTTTTATAATTTTTATACGAAAACACGTAGCTAATAATAGTATGTTAACAAAAACTACCATGCTGTTCAAGGGTGCATGAAAAAATGAAAAGTAGCCGCAGACCACTAAAAAAGTGAACATACCGCACTCTCTGAAGTTTAAAGCAGGGGTCGGCAACTGGCGGACCGCGGTCCGAATCTGGACCGCGAAAGGCAAAACTCTGGACCTTGTCAACTTTGTACTTCACAATGTTGTTTACTGTAATATTATTCTTATTAATAGAGAATATTTATTTCATTTATATTATTTATTTTAATTAATCGTTCAATAGGTTGAGTAAAAAACACAAAATTGACATCGAAAATAGCAAGTTTATGAACGAGTGGACTGAAAAGGTTGGAGCCATTCCAGTCTGTTTAACTTTTTTACTGGACCTCATTGATTTATTATTTTAATCTTTAGGACTCCAATAGAAATTACTTGCCGACTCCTGGTTTAGAGTCTAAATCAATATGGTTTAAACACTGCCAATTTATACTTATAATACGTATAGTGTTTATTTTGTTCACCAGGGCGAATTAAAAAACAACCAAATACGAAACACTTGGAACAAAATATACCTACGTCATGAACGCCTACGAATTAACATAGATAATAATACAGCTTATCAATAATGGTAATGGGGTTATACATCGCGTCGTTGTACTTATAGAAAACGATACGTACATAACATGTACATGCGATTTTTGTTTGCTGAAAACGTTTGCGCGTGTACGTACATTTATACATAATATTATATTTTATAAGAGTATATCACCGAACAGAATAATTACGCCCACGTGGATGTATATTATAATACGTTGTGTTGTATACTAGCTCTTGTGCTCCGTTTTCCGATTCGTTATTCGTACATAGTTATGTGCACCGCACGTTGACAGTACAACATTACATTACACTGACGGTAAATCTGTTATCATATATTATTGCAATATTATACACGGTGAACCCACCAACTATTCACGCGTTGAAATTGTTAATTATTAATATTTAAGGGAATTGTAGCCATGATCGTCTATCTTTGTGTATCATACGCATCATGCGCATAACATGGTAATTTATTTCCAACGGTATCTATTTCCAACGTACCGATCGATAAGAATTTTGAAAACGGAATTAAATTTTTCGTTAAGTCTACTTTAGATCAAATTTTCAAATTCCTTATTTTGTCACCCAAAATTTCTCGTAATAGAAAATTGAAAACATAAAAATCAACAAAAATTAATTTTTGGGTACGTTAAGTACAGCATTTAAAAAATATTAGAAAACCTTTCTATAGGGAACTTCACAACGAATTCAAATCAGTTTCCAAAATTCTTATCGCATTAATTGTTCGATCCGTACGTAGGAAATAAAAAAACGTCTAGACTCCCATGTTGCGCATGCACGTGATAGATAGATATAGAAGATCATGGCTTTACAATCCCCTTGACGCAGTGACTTCTCGTATGCCGAATATACACTGTTGAAACTGCAGAGCCCGAAACATATATAAGCATATGTAATAGATTGATATATATCCGCACAACTCACGATATGGGTTGTTAATAAATTGTCATTTAAAATGAAAAATTACTATACGCGTATAGGTATTTTTATGGTATATACTTTACACAATAATAAACGTATACGGTGCGTGTCTATGTAATATAATCTGTAATGTACGTATATGTGATGACATTGAATGTGTGTGTATATGATGTGTATAATAATAATATCAGCGATAACCAATTTAAAACAAAAAGTACATACCTGCAACCATAATATAATACAGTACATGATATATGAAATGTATTCGTCGTTAATATTTGGCACTGGGATAGGCACTTGGTACTACAGACCAGTCCGCATGCGAATTCATGGTTATAGTAAACAGGCAATATGAATTCGTATTCAGTTTATATTATATTGTTCATTAATTCATTTTTTTTTCCTACGAACAATTAAATATTAACATTCTACAAAGCGGACATTACGGTTTCTGTATACCTATATATGCCACGTTTCTCGTTTCGAAATCATAATTTAATGTGTCTCGATAAAGTTATAATTTATAATATGATGTATATAGGTATACAATATAATATTACACAACTCGCGTAGTAGTATATTATATTTGCGTTTATTCCACGTTCTCGATTTTTTTTTTTTGTTTTTTTTTTTTATTTGGAAGCCGTCCAAACACCGAAAAACTAACGAGTGATGATATAAGTGTACGAAACAAAATTACATTTAAATAATCATATTTCTCATATTATATTTTGATTACGCCCGTTGTGTGTTAAACGATTATATCATCATAACTATATTGTCGTTTTACTGTTTACACAAAGACTTTAAGTTATTGCTCTAGGGTAATTGGTTAGAAAAAAAAAATCTAACTAAAACAACATGCACGTAGTTACCTATACCTACCAACGTATACGCGCGTTTGGTGTAATGCAACGAATACATTATTATTATATACATTTAAATTATGTTGCCAAGAAATTATCTGAACTCCAAGGCATTGTCTCACCGATTGTTATAATATCATTACTCAAAGGAATTTTAATAATTTTTATATTAACATTCTAAACGTATTTACCATCTATTATGATGTATTATAATATATTATTATTAATATTAATATAGTTTGCTTGTAAAACCAAACAACAATTCTTATTCATATATTATTCGTTTTCACACTGTTATTCTTTATTATTATAATCACACTACCTGCAGTCTGCAGACTATACCTGTCCGGTATTGTTACATCTTTTTTATGAATTGATTTATATTGCATAGAAATATTAATACTATAATGAATGAATAAAAAATAAATAAATAAAATAATCAATGTGCTATTATGACCGGATGATGGACCAATGGTTGCAACTAGTCGTTATATACATATAAAACACTTCAAAAATTTTATATTATTTTTTATTTTAATATTTTATTAATTTTGCCTTTCGACGTAGGTATAAGAGTATTACAATTTTTTTTTAAACAATGTATAATTATAATCATTATAGTTTCAAGTTGTCTAATTTTCATTTATTTTATATTTAATTTTTTAATTTTTGGTCATCTTCAGTGGCTGTACGAAGTAAACTTGTTTATTACAGATACAGATGAATAAGATTTTTCAATAATTGATAGTCATTTTATTGATAATTTGAACACCTCTGATTTACTGCAATACTTTGTTTTTCCATAGTTGTTTTACAGTTTATTTACAAGGAAAAATAAAACAAGAACGAATAATATTAATTTTAATAATATAATATTTTAAAAGTGTTTAATGGTTTTTCATTTACACGTAATACCGTAAGATTACATAGGACTCAAAACTAATATGAGAATGGATTTAAAGAACTGTACTCGTGAGAACAAAATAATATTTTATGGACGAAGAAAAGGTATAAAAATTAAACGAACATTGATTACCATTATTATTATATAATATTATAGTTCGTACATCTTTTTTACGGTATCATAATTGAACCTTTTACGTCCTTTTAATTTCCGGTTACAAAGATGATGACCTACTTATAGCGCAGAACAGGTAAAAACCACATCGCTTCTACGTACTATATAATATGCATTTATAGGTAGTCTTACTGTATAATATGCAAGTATATACGTAAAAAATGCGGTATGTAATTTTTACTATATCTTTTTATAGCGTGCAAATTATATCGTGCGTTGCTAAGCCATTATGTATTAAAATGTATAATATGTATGTGTACAAAGTTTATGAGTATTTATTTATAGAATATAATACCGTTGAATTCGGTAGCAAATATTTATGTACATAATATGATAATTACCGCGGAGTGATCGGAAAAGCAAACGTTTAGAAAAAATCCGGGCCTCGCACCATCGTTAAACGAGCTATTATAAATTATAATACTTATACCTATACATATTCGATATACCTGTACATGTGTGTGTGTGTGTGTGTGTGTGTGTGTGCAGATAGTTGCTTTACCCCACAGCGATTTTCTATCCCTTGTCCTGCCGCCAACTAAACGACCAATTACCACGCAGTAATTACCGATAATTATTGATGATCATCGTTTCATCTCGTAATAAATACACGTGTTTGATAACATATGCCGTGTTCTAAATTAACATATTTATATACTACACTACACAACCACCAACCGTATATCAATAATATATTTTTTTTTTATATATAAATCCTTATTTTTTTTTCCTATACCACGAATATAATATACTATAATCTATGTATTATATTATAGCTAATACCGCAAAGTAATTCTAAACTGTGCATTGATGTTATTTGATACCAATTGAGTATTTAAGTCTGAAATTTGCAGCTTACGCGCACGTTATCCGCAAAAGTTGAGTTTTCGTGATATTAAGCATACCTATTACATCATTTCAGTCGCACAATATTCGAGTGGTGTATACAAACATGAAATTAAAAATAATAATCTCATTCTTAGACCGTATGTGTGCGCGTACAGCCGATGGAAAAAAAAATAATGGTACAACATAAGTTATGGGACCATGTTTGGAGAATATTTTATCATCTCGTAAAACATTTTTAAATAAAAATCATCCAGAAAACAAAATTTTTAGAGCTTTGCTTATCTGTACGATATGTTTCGTTTAGAAACTGTATTGCAAAACATTAAGAATACTTAATATTAATGTGCGTAATGTACATACATTACACAATATCCACAATACTGTGTGTATTGATTTAGTCATATTTAGGTAACTAGTTTTTTACTCCCAAACTGTTATTATGTATAATATCTATTTTTTAAATAAAATTCATTTTATAACGGCATAAAAGAGGTTTAATACTTGGGCGGCGAAAAACTATAATGTATAAATGCGTTCATGCGATGTGTGGCGCGCCGAAGCAATTACTGCCGGAGTATAAGTATTATAACAGGGACGATTATCACATGGTTTTGTGATCCGCTCTCCGAACCTTATTAACATAATTATACATATTATTTGTGCATGTATGTATATACGATATTTCATTTATTTATTTTGATCTACGTTATATTATTCGTTCATCGCGTTTTTTTTCATCTAATGGGAAACTATAGGTATATATTATTATTATTATAACACTGCGTTTGTAAAATATAGCGCTTTTACTACCTAAGTATACCAATTATATTTTAATATAGTACTCGTTACATACCTAGGTGCATAAATTAATCCGTCATTTTTATCCCTGGAAATGTTTGTACATAGCCACATAATACATAATACGTTTTGCCTTTTTCTCGATTTAAAAGCGTATCCAACGTATAATTACTACTAATTAAAATGCACGTCATGTATATAGATACATATAATATATTTTATACCATGCATATTTATATTAAAATTGTACATAAAACATAAATAAACTCTAACAGCACAGATTGTCAGTATCGTCAGCACAGTGAATGATACTTGGCCTTAAGTTTATGATACATATTTGACTTCCTTAGTTCCCCACCGAATCGACAGCGGAGCATCATCCGAACTCTGGAACAATTCTGCCGTTGACAACTATTTCATATATGGCATCGAAAATGGATTCTCAATAATTAAATACCGTTAGAAGTTATTACATATTTTTCGTTTTTTTTTTATTATGAGCAATAATAAGACCTTAGAGAGTAGACATTGATATAATAGCCATTGGGCAGTAGGACGTAGGTAAAATAACAACTCAGTTCTAACTTGTAGGATTGAATGAATCATGTTTTTCTGTTTTCATTATCATAAGGAATTAATAATAATACCTATTAATAATAACGCAAAATATTATTAAATAGATGTTGATTTATCATTATTATCATATGAATACCACGATAAAAGAAATCGTGACGAATACTATGTAATTGGCATTTTGAAAGTAACCTAACATTAATGTACTGCACAATGTTGTGTATACGTGTACATACATACATACATACATACATACATACATACATACATATATATAATATACTTATGATTATGGAAACGCGGTGGAATTTCGCACTATATCTTGTGCGCATAATACGTCTGTGCCGTGTGGTATAATATAGTTATAGTCGTATACCAGGTCTTTGATATCGTGTGCGTAAATCTTACTCGTCGTTTAGTAGTGTTATTATCACTATACGCGTTATTAATCCGTCTCCGTGACGGGTTTTGTCTTTTGAAAACGAACACTTCAAGTGTCGAGTAGATATATAATATGCAGCATCCACACGTGATACGTGGTTCCGTTCGCGCAACGTTTTGAAACATAATGATAATGATTATTAAAAAATCGTTTTCGTTATTTTAAACACATCGATTTAGACGATTTTAGAACACGTTTAAAAGTTGAAATCATAAAACCATATTATTATAATATACATACACACACACACACACACATACACACACACACACACACACATATATATATATATATATATATATATAACTATATACATAACATTGCATGCATGTTTTCATTTTATAGTATGTTAGACCATTTATACGTTGGAAAATCTTTGCCACCGGTGAAATATTCACAGAAGGCATCGACAATAATGTGCAGTTTGAAACAAATATTTTAATGGTAACGTATGCAGCTATAATAATAATAATAATAATGGATAATAGTTGAATGGAAATTGGTTTTTATCATTTATGTGTCATATGTACACAAGTTGTGTATTGAAAGAAAAATCAAATCTTAATATATTATTAAGTATAATACACACACACATATATATATATATATATATTATATATATTTATTATACTACTATATGAATAGTTTCTCAGTAGATTTTATGTATTTTCTAGAATTGTATACGGTGATGCCGAAACGTTTAAAATGTACTATGGCATCAAATATCAAAGAGCCGCTAATGACCATTTTATATAAATAGTATTAAATTTAGTATTAGTTATTATTATTTAATTATTCGTAGAACAAAATATAAAAACATAATAATTATAAAAATATCCTAACTCCCATCAACGAAATCTACTATGATATTTGTCATAGATAAACTATATGATCGACGCCACTGATTGTATTTATTATAGGTTTAGAAATCGTATGAAAATCTATCCCTCAAAAAACTGTTTAGTATATAATGTTAAAAACTCCTAATATTCGGCTCAGTCAATTATTTAAAATTCACTCTAATTGATTACTTTCACTATTACTTACAACGCAAAAAACGTACCTATAATGTTTTTAATCACTAATCTTACGAGGTTAAATAAATATCTGTTTTAAGATATGTTACATACGTTTTAAAATGTATAAATATGAAGATAACCATTAACCAATACAACAACAAGAACTTAAAACCAGATTTTTAATACCAAGTTCTATGCATAACATGGCAAAAATGCTACAAACTTTGTACAAAAATAAAATGTTTAGTAGGTACTATAATCATCAGTTCTAACATGCCTGATTTCAATTGTTCTTTCCTATTAAAAGCATACTCAATCATTTTTTCTTTTGGTTTAGTTTTTTTTTTTTTTTATGTAAAATTCGCTTGTTTATGAGATATAATAGAATTCTATTTTATTGATTATAGAATCAATAATTTCTAAAAAAAAAGTCATCACTGTTATTACGGATAGCAGTTGTATTGTTGTTTCCCAAAGTAATAAAAAAACAAACAAAAAACCATATAAGTATGATTGAAGTTATGTACAAAAAACTGATAGTGGGTAAATTATTATTGAATAATTTTATGACATTTGTAAATGCATATATTATTTTCATACTGTAGTCTGTAGTTATAATCGTGAAGTTGAAAAAGAAAAGAGATGCTCACTATAGTCATATTTCATTGGGTATTCATATGATTTTATTAGCTTAATTTGTTTATGTAATGGGTTAAACAGATTTTCGAAATAATTACTGTAATTAATAATTATTGATCGTCACACCAATATAATATTATATGTAGGTACTTAAGTTTGATAATAATTATTTTTTACGATCTGTAATGAACTAATCTGTGTTTAACGTTGTTACGAAAAATGACATGATTATTTCCTCACACTACATTATCTAATTCAATTTTGAATTCGATTTTAATTATTTGTAAATTATTTTATCGCACTTAGTGATACTACTCAATACTAGTGATTACTCCAAAACAGATGGATTGTTCACTTTAAACAAGTTTAATTTTTGTTCAAAAGATCTACCAAACTCGAATGTACCAATGTATAATAGCTAGGTACAGATAGGAATAGATACTTATAAAATAATTTGAGAAAATAATTTGATTGAATTTAATCGTTTTTACTGTAACCAGTTTAGTGTGGTTTCGGACCATATCTACATGGATACGTATAGAACTAAATATGTTTTTGTTAAACTAATATTTAAAAGAATATTATGTATAAATGTATAATTAAACAAACCATTTATTTTTATTATTACTCTGCTTCAAATTACAAGACACATCGATAGAACCGGTTTAAAAGATCATAACACCGTGTTTTTTTTAGAAACCTTTCATTATAGATACCACTTTTTAGCAGTATTTATTACATTACAAATTCGATTCATTGGAAAAAGGAAATAAGCAAAAAATGTGTAAAAATTATGCTATTAATGTGTCATAAAAATATAACATACAGTTAAAGATGAATAAAAGATCATTTATAAAGTGAAATCAAAAGTATTTACACTTAAAAAAATTAATAGATACCTTCTATATATTATATATTATATAATAAAGTATAATGACTCATAAAAATATTGCTCACGTGATAAATTAAATTAATGCATTTTAAAGATAGTGAAAAAATAAAATAAGTACAGTAATTATAATTTAATGAATATAGATGCATACTCAAGTGTATTATGGTAACCGTCTAATTGCTCCGATTAAAAATAATATTTTATATTATGAATAATATATTAGTATTCAGTATCTTAAATAATACTTACACGATATATTAAAGCACCTTCCACCGAGATATGGATCTGACTGAAAACAAGTAGGGTGAAAACTATTAAGTTTAAAATTGAAATTTTAGTTAAATAAATGTAAGCTTGGTATAAAAGTCACCTTTAGAATATATTTGATTTATAAATGGTTAATATTTAACTCAGAAACTGGAACCCAACCAAAAGACATCTGTTTTGGATCGAAACCGTTCAAACAATTGGAACCGAAACCCTGACCAAAATTCGTAAAAACGTTTATGAAGTATAACCGAAACCAAAACCATAATTTTCACGGCTTTTTCTGGTTATTGAAAGTGTAGACTTACCTTTTATATAATTAGCGTTATTATATATATTAGTCAGTAGAATGATATATATTTTAAGGGGAATGCAATAAAAACATGAAACAAGTATATTCCAAATTGTATGGACAGTTAATATAAAAGTAAATGTTAAAAATGTTTCACAAAATATACATACATATAAGGTTAAAAGTAAATATAAAAGTTATGCCACATTTTTAGGTATAAAAATATTAACTAACTAAAAATGCATTCAGTTTTTAATCATAAGTCTTATTCGTTTTGGTATTTTCTAATATTTAAATCATACGTCATAATTCATAACAATTTCATAATAAATAATAAGCTGTTATTTAATATTTGAAACTATATGTTTATCATAAGCACTATAATAGTCTAATATCGGTACTTGTTTATATACGCTATTGCATATTAGACATCATGCGTGTAATTTAATAACTCGTCAACATTCAAAATTAAGTTTGATTTTTATATTATAAAATATTAAATTCAGACATTGTTAACGATGTAAGATTAGAATTTATTTGAACGATTTACTTAGGATTTATACTTAAAATTAATAATGATATTAAATTATGTGCCTATACCTATTAGATATTTTTTTTTTTTGTAACGAATATCTATCCCAGGTGAGCCAGGAAGATAACTAAAACGCAAATGGTACCGTGACCGGTCAGACGATTTAATCATTGAAATCCTTCCAAACGCGATTAAGGTCAATCAATGGATCCTTCACTATCACTTCCAATAATTACCTACATTTGTCTGAAAATAAAGATTTTTACTTATTGTAAATAAAGGAAAAATAATGTGTTTTAAAAAAAAAAGGAAATTAATCCATAATTATGATTTATATTCTTCTACTTCGTCTTTCGTGTCATTCAAATCTTATGCGTCTAAAAGTCGCGATTGCTGTCGCATCATCATTTGCCAGGTGTAAATCATTTTGAGTACAATATTAGTCCTTATCAGAAAACCTTTCAGCATGTATATCATGTGTAGCATGTGTGTATGATGATCCATCGTTTGTGTAAATAGTTGCTAAAAAGAATATGGAAAATAAAAGAGTATCTGGAACAAAAATGTATTATTGATAGAAGCATAAGAGTATCAATTTCACCATTAATAAGTTTGGAAAGAAACATTAGACTACCCAGTTTTCTCCTCTAAAACAAATTGAGACGCTGTACTTGTTAAAACTAGAGCAGTTTCGTAACATTGTGACGTATTATAATATATGTACATATCGTTATGTTACATCGTTGAAATAGCAGGGAATAAGTGCTATCCCTCCATGGTACTTGCCAATGTTTATGTCAAAATTACTTTCAAGGAAAACAAAAATTAGGCTTTAAAAAATCCTGGTCAGACCTATTGTATTATATGCATACGGGGGGCATAGACATCAACAAAGGTAGACGAGAAAAAGCTAATGATTTTTGAGGAGATTTAATACTAAGGAGATCGTTGGTCCTAAAATGAATACTGAAAACAATGAATACGACAGAAGAATGAACGCAGAATTAAACTTACATAAGATCATATCAGATTACATCAGAATGAAACTGACATAGTAGATGCTCTAAAAAGCCGAAGACTTAGTTGGACAGGACATGTGTGGAGAATGAAGGGTAGACTAGTAAACGAGGTTACAATGTAGAAGCCAAATCAAAAAAGACCAATAGGATGACCAAGACAGCGATAAAGTGACCGTGTCAAAGAAGATCTGAAACTCCTAGGAATCAGGGATGGAGAAACCAGAGCATTGGATAGAGAGGCATAGCGAGGCATAGCGGGGCATAATAGAAGTGGAAATGGGTCTAAATGGCCTGGAATAAGTCATTAAAAAAAAAAAATATATATATATATATATTTGTTATAATTCAAACTAAAACTATTGTTAATAATCAATAGGAGACCTGATGATAAAAAAGCGGAGAACAAAGACGAAATGGTTCTTTGGTGGTGAACGCGTAAAGCGCCCAACACATATTTCATAAAGTTAATAAATCGGTGAAGTACATTATATAGATATAGGAAAGACTTATTTATCAATCAGATGTTTAGCTTCACGAGAGGGAACCGACGAATACGAAATTGTATAGACGAATAATTTTAAAGTATGCACATTGCACATCGATGAACGAAAAAGTGCACCGAAGTCGCGGGTTATCCTTCGTTCACATACTGCAGTGTTCCATTCTCCGAGATGATATCATATTAAATACATATAGTTAACTATATAATACTACAATAAGTTCAACATTAAATTCAAATAAATTAGAATATTCCTGTTTGGAGTTCGGAGTGCGTTATGATGAATAATAAGCGTTTTGCGCGCGCATACCTATATGAGAAACTGGCCAGCGGTCACGATGGTGCTCGTGATATTATAGCTGCTAAAATACACCGATCGGCAGTGGAATTTATGTTTACCATCGGAAAATTCACACGGGCGTGTTTCAACGTTTATAATATAATATAATATATTATAATATATATATATATATATATACCGGTGGACGGTGGTACGCAATGCACGTATAGCCGCGATGTAGCACGTATATGCGGCGTTCAATAATAATAATGATAATGCGATCAGTTGAACATAATATTATATCGTAATAAATACGCACACAAATAGATAACCATATTATACAAATACGGATATACCTGTGTTATAATAATATATATGTAATAATACCCTATATCATAACGTTGTGTCTATCTGCATACCATGTTCATACGGTACCTACCTGTACGTATATTATTATTATTATTATTATTATTATTATCATATTATTAAAGGCGCGAGCAGCTATTTGCAGTATTTTTGTGTATAATATTATGCGAGTTGTTAAACGGCGCAACCGTAGAATATATTATGTTATTCTTTGCCGTTGGAATATAAAATAAATACGAAGAAAAAAAAATTGATAAATAAAAAAAAATAAAAATAAAAAAACGTGAAACCCATGGGGGCCCTTTACGCGTGTGATTTATGCGCGCACGGCCCCGCGGACGACGCCCATCGCTAAACCGGCTAATTTGGTACTACCAATTAGCACCTACCTTGTTTATTTTGGTACAATCACTGTAACCGTTTTCGACCCCCACTATCCGTATGCCTGGTTCACCGCTGAGGTTGCTCGAACGGTACGTTATGATAACGTTGTACTACGTTATTATAATACAATAATATGCTTCTATATTATAATAATATGTGTTGCCGAGAAGTCATCGATCGTATATTTTACACGTGTACCCATATGCACGCGTATAATTTATTTATAACCATATATTATGCGCATAGATTTAATATTACAAAAGTATTAACTGCAGATCTATAGTTTTTTCAAGTTTTATACCG
Organism: Chaitophorus viminalis; assembly: GCA_025469195.1. NCBI lineage: Eukaryota > Metazoa > Arthropoda > Insecta > Hemiptera > Aphididae > Chaitophorus > Chaitophorus viminalis. The sequence continues at coordinate 92,323 of JAIPRK010000325.1, forward strand.
AGTGATCGCCGGCTTACCACGGTGAAATACTGTGAGATTATTTGATATGATAAACTGATAACAAACTGATAATAATTAACTCCATTTGTTTTTTTCGTTTACCCATAGGCGTAGTTTGAAAGAGAGGACTTTGAGGGGCTTAGTTTGTCTAGTATTAAAATTAGCCTCTCTAAATATTTATATTTTAATGTAAGTCTTACATCCTTCATTAATTATCCGGTATACATAATACAGTTGTTTCAAAAGTCCCTCCAAGTCAAGAATTGAAATTGTGACTATGCGTTTATCTATGTACGTGTGAATGGTGGATTCCGAAAAATTAAACAGCGGGGTTCAACCTCTACAATGTAACATTTGTCAAGATAAACTTAATGCTCGCGGAAAAACTCTGCTGCACGTCTCGTAAATGTAGCGATCGCCTTCGAAATACTATCTCCATATAGACGCACAAAGTCCACGATGAACAATAATCTTATACACGAGTGTCTTACCATCGTCCGACTGTATTCCACAGTATTATTTTTGTAACCAGCATTCAGAACATGTTAACAATACCATATTGTGCTTTTTGCACAAACCCGTTCGTTCGGATTTCGAGTTTGAGAGGTCTATTATATACTGATTCTTACACATTACTGCGAATACACTGCATTAGTCCGCGATAATACAGTAGACGTTGCTTATAAGATTCATACATTGGGACCAGCAAAAAGTGAGTATTATAGCTGAATGAATCTTATAAGTCAAGTGGAAAAGAACATGCAAAATGTTTATTAATTACATGCATTACATCAAACTTACTATACTTTTGCGATTACATAATTATATATTGTTAACCAACTGACATAGGTTTTTAACTTTTATTTTATTACTTGTAATACAAACGAAATCAGTTGGTATTTAATATTTTATTTCTACATTTGTACATAATTAACATTATTCATGATTTATAGTTGTTATTTTCAATTATTTAAATTATACATTGTACAACGATTATATTCATTGATACTGTCGACTGCAACTGTATCGTCACTGCTAAAATTTGAAATGTGATCGAATTTGTTGTACAATTATAGTTGATGGCGCATGATTAGAAACTAGCAGTAAGCTGCAATATCCAACACAACAATTTATTTTCTACGATTTTTCTTACGAAATTTGAGTCTTATAATCGAAGTGGTACGAGTGTTAGACCGAATTTTTTAAATGTATTTTAATACGTCCGGGCGATATTGAGTCTAATATAAGTGGCTGAACCTTATACCCGTGAGTCTTATAAACGGCGTCTACTGTATTATTTTCAAGTCATCGCGCGCCGAAATAAATCGATCACCCTGTACAGCGCGTAGCAGCTTCGGGCCAGATCGTTCATTAGAAATACAATTATGGAACTAGCGGATTAGGTTCGTAATAAATTATACGAAGGCTGCGCGTGGTGTGGTGTGTGATGCAACAGGTGCCTAAATCTTTCCATGTCCTGCTGCCCCGCGATCGTAATAATTAACTTGTCGAATATTTCCTTATATGCGATTTATGCGCAAGACCGTGGCGCGCGCGCGTAAGCACGTTCGTTTGCCTTAAAATGTTTATTTTTTTATTATTATTATTATTTTTATTATCATTATTCCTTCACGTGGAAACCCACGGAGGCCCTCAGGCCTCGGTCGCGCTACAGTCATGAGGTGTGCGTACCTGCGATCGGTCCTAATGAGCCACTTTATACACACTATATATATAATATGTGTACAAGAGAAAATACACGTATATTATATATTTAAAATACAAACATATTATATTTTTATTTATAGCATACCTCGTTGAAACTTAATTCATTCATATCCTTCGCTATAATATGTTATTGCTGTTATTATATTTTAGTAAGCGCATTTGTATTGTATATACATGCCATTCCGTTTAATACAATAATAATGGTGATTATAATAATGTGCGTTTACGTCTCAGCAGAACTTTTGTGGGATAATCATAACAACATTTCTTATGGCATGCAGTTATAAAATATAATATACAATATACATCGCGTGACGAAAAAACTGGGACAAAAAATGCAAAATCTAATTGGATGTGCAATTAGCATTTTTGTTTTTTATTTTTTCGACCATTTTTAATTATCGTTATATATCTTCAATAAGACAATCGTCCATTATAACAATTTGGAGTTCTTTAATTATTACCAAAACGATTAGTACGAATACTATAATTCCTAATAGTTTCGTATAAACAATATTATAATTACGTATAAAATTTAAAACAGTGACCAAAATTAACCGTGTTACTCTTTCGTTTTATGACTTTTAGGAAAAAACCATTATACCATATTATCATATTATATGACTGATGAGTGGATTTACGTTGGTTTTATTAACTTATTTTGTACATCAAACTTTTGAAAATTTCAAAATAAAACACACGTGTCTTCATATACCTATAGTATTATACATTGGGTGAAAAATGTTGTAGTTACAAACTACTGTTATACTATGCAGGTCCCCTCCTGTTGATCGAAAATCTTAATCACATGTTATTAAAAATTCTACACCCGACGCTTTAAATCCAAAAACGACTTTATGCACGTGAAGTTATACGTATGTGGTGTGCGGATAAGTACGCGGTCGAGATAAACCAGCGGTGTTTATATCAGAAACGGTGCACACGCAATTTCGTATTATAAAACGTTTAACGCTATTATGTGTAATAACTATATGTAATATAGTCTTGATAATTTTTCCACCCAAACATATATGTACATGTATGTATGTGTGTGTGTGTATGTGGTGTAATATAATACATATTATGTACATATAATTTACTTGCTCACCCCATACGTTTGTACAACAATATTATATACATATTAGCATAAACGCATATGTATATATATATTATCATTATTACGAGCAGAGAATTTCAAAGTGAAATGTATGTGACGTGTGCAAGCGGAGTGCAGGGCGTATGGGTATAACATATAGCGAGTTGAAATGATAAAGAAGAAGAAGAAGCAGTATTATATATTATAATATTATTATATACAAGTATATTATATTTCCTCCTGCAAGATAACTATATATATATATATATATATATATACACACACGGTACAGCGTTACAGCCGTATCGTTGTAGTGTAATAATCGTCAATAATAGCCCTATAAAATTGTTAATGCGATATTAAAACCGTTTTATTGCGCCTGCTGCTGCTGCTCGCCGGTCCTGCAGCAGTATAAACAGCTTATAATAATAGTATAATCTCCAACAAGTCGTTCGGAGCGCGCGGGTTAATCAGCGTATATACACCAGAATATTATTATATACACACAAATAAATATTCCTACACGTATATATATATAATATTATACACGTTATATGCGTGTGTATAATATAGGCGTTTCGCCCGCGTTTGTGTACGTTATTATTATTATTATTATTACTATAAGTCCGTCCGTCCTGTTCGTGTATATAATATAATAATGTCTTGTTGGGATCAATTTCGTTTTATTGCAAAACATTAAAGAGAAAAAAAACAAAAAAAATAAAAAAAATAAACTTGTTCAAAATTTTCGGTTAACAAAAGATTTCGTGGTGATGATCGTAAAAAGTAAAGTAATACACTACATAAACGACGTCTTATATATATATATATATATATATATATATATGCTCGAAGCACGTACGATCTATTATAATATACATACATATATACGAACTCTGCAGCAGGCGACAAGAGGATAAGCTGGAATTCTGGGGCCCGTTTCCACCGGTGTTGTATATTTGTATATATAGTCGCACGGCCGATCTCGTATATAATATATTTAATATTATATTATACATAATATATTGCTCGTATGTTATAATACACGTTTAACCTAACTCGTTAATTGAACGCGGTTCAATAAAACGGTCCACCGATATAATGTATATATACGCGTATATGGACTATTTGTATAAATTAATAGCGCGTGACACGGCATAACAATATATAATGTACAATAATAATAATATATATGTATTATAAAGTTGTTGGGTCCCTACGTTTTCTTCCATTGCTTCAACGCACGCGTATGTAGTATCTAGCAGATAGATCTAATACCTAAGTACAATAATATTAGTTAATACTTTTTTGTTCTTCTCTCTCTCCCTCCCTCTCTCTCTCTCTCTCAACAATCCATCGTGAACTCAATTACGTATTAAAACTGATTGAGTTGATCGTCACTAATCCCTTCCCCCCATGTTATCGCTGGAAAATCATTTTTCACTCTCAGTGAGTACCTAATTCTAAGGTATAAATGTATGTATATTGTACATATTCATATTATAGTATATTAACTTGACAGTTGACTGTTATATGAATTGAATTCTAAATGTCAATGTACTTCAACATACTGCCACCAAATAAAAACTCAATATTTAAAATAAATTAACACCTTCATTATAGTAAAATTAGGTACTAAAATGTATAGAACTATGTTATATAAATGAATTACCATTTTATTAAGAATAAAATAAGAAAAATAAAAGATTTTCGTGTGCTGATTTTATCCTCTTGTAGTGAACACTCAGAAGAGTTCAAATCCGTGATTAATAATCCCAACATGTGAGATTTTCATCGAAATCTCAATGCTTGAAAAAACTACTTGATGAAATCTCGAAATAAATATTATGGTAATTAGTTGAAGTTTAGTGACATTTCAAAATATATCTCATGGCAGGCAATTGAAGTTTTAAAAAATTGGCAGTCAAATTAATATATATATGTATAAGTATTGTAAAAATTATATACTTCAGCTTTTGCAATTTTGAAATTGTTTTTACAAGGATTTTCAATTGTTTACAATGAAATTTCTAAATATATTATCAAAATGTATTTCAAAATATATTCTGTTAAACCAAAAATTAAATATTTGCTGAAGATGTTTTCTATATCATAGAAATAATTGAATAGTATAGTAAGTAGTTGAATAATTTCCTCTATTTATTTTTAATTTTAATTTTAATCACTATAAGTTATTACAGTAACCTTTGTCATATTATGTTTAATAATTTCATACAGCGCGTAGATTAAATTTGATTTATAATCGAATGAATATTCTCATTATATTTAGATTACTATACCCCTTCAAATTATTCCACCGCACTGACGAAATTGATCAAAATTGATCATATTTTCCAAGTTATATATTATACCTATAATTTATATCATATACAAGTGACTTAAGTAATAAATATAATAATAAAACGTTTCAAACGTTCACACTTTTATCGAAGCATGTATGTATATAGTATAATATACAGTACATACGGACAAAATGTTCAATAGAGATTATTGTGTTTTAGTAATTGTTTATTCATTGGAAAACACGTTTTGTGCATCTATCATATTGTTTGCAAAATTACCATCGTATTGGATGCAGTGCTTGCGTGAAATAGGATTGTCCAATGGTAAACTGATAAAACACACCAACGTTCAAATTTACGGGATTATCGCTAGAGAAATTGAATTATCATAATCATACTTAGGTATTTGACTGAGAACATGATTGCTGTTTTATTTATTTATAATATATTATTTTAATCTCGTTGTCCCTATAATATTTTATACGCGGCCATTATATTTGTTTAAAATTGTTTCAGACATAAATTGCATTTAGCAGACCTGTAATGTATAATAATGTTATTTATATTATCAATGAATTATATCTTACACGCGCTCCTCTCTATACTTGTGAATACAATTTACATAATATAATCTTATAATAAGATGTCAAAATTACAATTTATGAGCGATTTTGTAGACAAACATTAAAATTTAAAATTATATAAATCATTAAACATTCAAATTCATAATTACCTTTCAAGTGTTCATACAAATTAGGTTATTTCTAAGACATAATGTATTATGTTCATGTAAAAATAAGATTCTCTCAAATCAATCGAACAACTTTATAAAATAATTATCAATAATCTGTCAACGCAAGTGGTACACTATAATTTTTTTTCTTTTTGGAGAGTTTTTCGATGAAACCAATCTGTATGTTGCAATAATATTTAATACTCAAATCGAACGTTTTATATTTTTCATATGAATATATTTTTTATCCAAAAGCGGACCCTACATGTTGATTGAACAATTATTTTTTAAATAATAACATATAAGTGAATTTACTAACGTATAAATATATCGTATATTAATAATGATGATGATGATGATAATAATAATAATAATAATAATATGTATACATTTTACATATAGTATATCACGTTGTTTATTTGTGTACTTCGTGCATTGATGGGGTGCGGGGTATCGATGGCGTCGTCATCGTCGTACCTATAGTGGCGCAGACTATATTATTATAATAGTCTTCATTCATTGTGACGTGTCCGGAGGCAGCGTAACTCAATGTAAAACGGATTTTAATCTTCACCCACACACGCTCGCATACATATTATAGCGGTGCGAAAAGCAAAGTGTACATCAAACGAGCACAAATTATGTAAAACGGCGGTGTACGTATGTATCGGGCGGACGTATATGCTGTAGGGGGGAACACAAATAAATGTGAAATTGTGGTCACTATTAGCACCTACATAATATTATACTTGTAACATACATACGCGTGTGTGCCTATAATGTATAAACATATATATTCTGCGGTCTACGAGTACCTATTGTGAACGACGACAAAGATGCGTGCACTCTATATAATATGTGTGTGTGTGTGTGTCGGGCCATGCGTGTTGCAGACAAAAAGAGAAGAAGATTTGAGAAGAAAAATAAAAATAAAACTGGTTGTCTCGTTAGAAATTACCATGCCCATTGATTTATACATATTATATATACGACCACAGCTGCAGCAATATCCGTACGAACACGTATTATACACACACACACACACACACACACACACACACTGGACGCTCTTTATTGCTTTGCGGAATACATTACAGAATAATATTTCACGCCTATATTGCATTATATTTAATATATAAGTATATATGTATTAAAGTAAATATATTACTTACACACACACACACACACACACACACACACACACACACACACACACACACACACACACACACACACACACGCACACGCACACACACACACACACCCACTATGGTGTACGTATACATTACATATACGTATAGAAACCGCGGTCTCTGCAGTATACGTGATATAATATTGTACACGCGCTGAATATTTCATCGATATAGAACGATGACTTTTACAATCATCACACGACTGGCATTATGTTGAAAATATCGCATACAGCGCTATAGAGTAGTACGGCATGTGATACCTACCTGCAGTACATATTTTAATGTAGGCACAGTCGAACTTTCCTCTTTCACTGCACCTCGTCGCAGCAGCAGCAGTTTTAATATGTGATTCGTATATATTATATCAATTAATTACGTTTCTGAAGTTGCTCCTCACCCTTAAAAAAAAAAATAGATATACCTATCCTATATATGTAAACATATACTATGTATAGTTAATAGTTGATTGCAGCGAAGGTATGGAGTTACAAATTTCAAAAAGTTTGTTGCAAATAAATAATTGCAAATTAGTTGCAAAATATTGGTATATACCGTAGGCTTGGAGCGAATCGGACAAAGTCGGGGAGGGGGAAGGGGCAACTTCACACACGTCAATATGTGGTACGTTATTACGTATACGTATTTAAGCCGGTGATTTTATCGATTTACTAAACGTCGCGTAAAGCACGTCGAGCTCTTTGGATGGTACACTACATATATAAGTGTTTATCCGTTAGATTCAAATCACTCCCTATATAATAACATTACGGTCGACTGAAACCTACCTATAAATTTATTCCGTGCGCAGCCGAGGCAAGACGCGTATGGCGAAGAATATTATATCGAGTCTTCCGGACCAGCTGCAGTAGGTGTGTGTCACGTCAGGGGCACAAATTATCGTCACATTACCATACAAGACGATACGTACTGTTCTAAAACACGTGTTCGTTTCATTTGTTTCGTAGTATATCATTCGGTCCATCTGTTTACACGGTTTCAATTTTTTAAAACACTGTCGACCAATTATTTATGCGCAGCACCAGAGCTGTTGTTTTTAAATCGAAATTTGTTGCCGTCGATTTCCCGTACGGTACAGACGGTTTACATACAATATTGGTAGACAATATACGTAAAATCGGTTTGAAATCGAATTACGGATAACATGTAGTATTATGATTTTTCCGAGAATCGCCATATCATCGTTGCGTACCTATTATTTGGTTATTATTACTCTGTTATCTGCAGTAATTAATGAAGGAACGAATTTTTGTTCGACATTTCAGCTGGTCCATTTAAGATCCACTGAAAATTATTCTTTCGTATTTTTATCAAGTGAGATAATTAAGAAGGATTAATCTCAATAATACATAATATAATCACAATATATTTAAAGCATAATAAAACAGTTTAAGTTTGATCGATTAAATTATGAAAATTATACATTATAATTATTAAATATGTATATATAATTGCACCGTGTGCTGGTCACGCGAGACATGTTATTGACTATTGAGTATAAAATCAATGCTATAAGTTATAAATAATTTCACATTTCACCATTTGAGTAAATAATCTTTGTAATAAATAATTAACACAATCATACACTTACATACTATTATAATGTATGTATGACAGTTTGTTATATTAGTTTTACTGATAACCTCAACGAAATTATTATCAATGTGTTTATAGTTGGCTTTATTGTAGAGTTGAATTATCCAAAAGTTTCAATACGTAGCCCTTGTATTATACAAGTACAATACGATTCATCAATAGACTAAAGTTAGCTATAGAAAAAGTGTGAAATGATTAATATCTTAACATTAATAGACACTTAGTAGTGTAGGCACATTATTGCAGCTGAAATATAAAACAGTAAACATTAAAGTTGATTTACTGTTGATTTTAAATATTATATTATGTACCTATATTCCTTGAATACGATAGTAAAATTTCTATAATGCAACATTACATTCAAAATACTATTGTTAAACATAAATTAATTATGTTTTACGTTTATGCAAAGATATGCATTTATAAAATTGATTTTTTTTTTTTGTATATTTATAATAAGGTGTATTCATGAAAAAAAAAATGTGTAGACACATATCTCCTCTTTCTTATTAGCTTGGCGGTCTTAGTTATAACATGAAACAACTGCAGTGAGAAAAAAAAATTAAGTACAACAACCCTGATAATTTCGGATATAATTTATTATTATAACTATACATAAACGGCTACAGACGTGTTTTTAAATAAATTTATCTCTATAGCTCATAATAGTCGGCTTTATTTCAATTTAATGTAGATATTACAATATATACCTAGTTATGGTTGTAGACGTTGTAGTTATTAAAGGTTATTGAAACGATACTTATGCCGGGTATAATATGCGGTGACTACGTAGTACGTATACCCAATACAACCATCACAACCTAATGTATAATTTAACTTTCTATCAGTGATTATTCAGTAAAAGTCATGTGTTTGACTACTATATCAAATACTAGCATACTGCAGCAGTGTTCCATCCGGTACTTATTTATATTCATATTAAAATTGTATTTAATTTTACAATTTAAAATTAAACATCATCGTTATAATGAATAGTTTCGCCGATCAAATAAATTACTTTTAAGCCACTATGTAATCATGACTCGATTAGCCTCAGTTAAAATAAATAACTTAACCAATTCATTATTTTTTATTATGATACTTAGAGGGAACAATGAGGTTTAAATGATCCAGTCCCATGAGTGTATACTATTTTGTAATCAATATTCGTTTCAATTATATTTTATATAATATAATTTACTATATAACTGAAGTGTCGTACGTTTATATGCACGTGCATGTGTGTTATAAATATTACATATACATATGTATTATGTATGTGTGTATGTCTGTGTATAATATGTGCACTTTCAGTATATAAAAACGATGACCCACATCATGAGTATACGAATACACTTATACTTATAAGTTGTAATAATTATATGTTATTCAATTAATGAATCAAAAAATATTTAAACGTTTTGTTTGACAAATTTATTCAAATCGAATAAACACATATTATTCGATGCAGTGTTTTCACATCTCTTGTATTACTTTTGAATATTGATCGTTTGATAAATATTATATTGTAATGCTCCACTGTACGGTAATTACATGTAATTCTGATAAATATGAAAGCCCATTATAATGCATATATATATATATATATATAACATAGGTTGAATGTTTGATGACATAAATCGCGATGCTACGCAGGGCCTAAAATTGTGTGTATTTGACACACGTTGTGAAATACCAAAGCTGAAGTGTGTACTACTTAATCTGAATGTCATTAAGCGTTTCTTCGGTTTAAAATATTTATTTATTTAATTTTTAATGAATAAATTAAATAAATGTATACAATATTTGAGGCATCATTGCAAAAAAAATATTACGATTTTATACAGTGCGTGCATATTTACATATCTACACTGAGCTTTTATACTTTCATTAGCTATTATTATTATTAATTACTACCTATATATTTAAAATTCATTATTTATTGGGATCACAAAAATAGTCACTTATTACACGCCAAACAATCGTACAAACAACGTACAATCGGTTAATAAAGGTACACTTGATAAAAAAAAATTATTCTTCATCCGTGTCCGCTACAAGGATATACAAACGTTTATTTGGAATAACATATGAACGGTTTGTTCAAAAATTTGAAAATCTCAGGCAAATTGATGATACGCGAAAATCATCTGCAGCGAACCGTTTAACAATAATATTCATAATTATGATATAGATGTTCGTTCCTCCGCGTGTACCGGACAATGTTATAACGTCATAATGTACGCCCTCGGTGGTAGGCAACTCCAGCAGTAATATCGTAAACATATAGGTGCATGTGCCATAATCGCAATGATGCACCTTAAAGCGATTATATGCGCGATCGATTCATCGCGACGGTAGGTTTTATAATATTTATCTCGTGGTGAAATCTGTATACCGATAACATCCATTTACCGGCCATGCAGCATCACTAACGCACGTTTGTCATTACTCATTATATTATATGAAATAAATACCGCCGCACGCTTGTACCATACTGGCCGAAATGATAATCATATTATACATAAGTGTACTGTATAATAATATTATAATACAAGCATATCATACCGTTCTCGGCGGCTTCGATTCGGTTATGGTATAATAATATCTAAACGTATATAATATTATATCGTATATATGTATATATTATAAACATATTATAATACATTACATTATTGGGCACATGGGGTTTTCGGACACGGTCGTTATTTCGTCCGTCCATTAAAATGATTCATAGCTCGTTTGTACGCATACACACACACGTTCAAATATACACACGCACGCGCGAGCGTACATATTATATGGTGTGACAAGTTAATAGATAAGCGTATAATTGACGACGTGGACCTATACTGCAGTATCTAAATAATGTGTACACAAATGCGTATGTATATACGTGCGCTGAAGACGATGATGGGCTGCGAAATATCACGTGGTGTCTGGTGAGTAAACTTGCCTCGGGCCCCAGCGGTATAGATATTATATTCTCCCATCCCAACATTCACCTGCATCGAATAATAACTACGTCGTCGTCGTCGTCGCGTCGTGCATATCCATAGGACTGAGGAGAAGAAAAAGCATCCTATGTACGCTGATCCATACTCATTATCCGCGTCACTGTATCATCATAAGTAGATTTTTAATAGATTTTAATTAATACAACCCACACACACTTTTAATAATATATTATACAAATCTATTATAGCCTTGTGTACTGATTTAATTGAAATTACCTGGCAATTACTATACAGCGTGTACGATTAAAGTAAATAACAGAAAGAGATAGTATAAAATATTGGTGCAATATTGTATCGGTAAAATATGATGTTCATCATTTCTTTCTTTTTTAATCTTAGTTTTTTTTTTTTTTTGATACACTTTGACAGCTTACAAATGTATTGTGTAGTCTATATAGGGACTAGGAAAACACGAAAAAGTCATCCAAGTGAAATGTCAAATGTCTCTTATTCCACCACAATTATTATGCCGCCGTACCATCATTAAATTGGCGATGAGTTTTCTCCTCAGGAATAAAAAATTAGAAATATAAAGAAATAGAAATATAAATTCCTCTTAGAAATGTATATTATAATTCTTGTGCAATATTCACTTATAGGTATTATCAACGCATATTATAGCCATCACGAGTACTTATATAATAGATTACTATAGTAATATAAGCTGTACTACGGATTGACGCGTGTTTACACGTGAAACGTCATTCGAACGTCCTATAATAATAATAATAAATTACACCGAGTACAGAAATAAAATGTATGTGTCTTCGTGTCCTATGCACTCTATAGTATTCAGTGTATGCGCACTCATAGCTTATATATATATATATATATATCCGCTTGTAAATAGAGTTGTTTATAGAATGTAATAATATCACATTAAACATTTAAATAGCCATTTTTATGACCAACATCTTTTTTTTTAAATCATAGTCCGAAAAAGCGAGTATAATATATATATATAGAATGATAATAATAATATGCGATATACAAACATTCTTCTGGAATGATATTATACGTGTATCTGCTAATTCGACGTTAAGTGTGTAATATAATAAAAAATCACGATTTATATGACTTGTCCGGACGAAACGTTTTTAATAACTTTATCTTGAGGTTTTACGGTTTTTATATTGCCGGATTTCGTTTTGCTCCCCGTGGTTTTCCAAAATTCAAAACTGGTCGGTGTGCCCAATAACGTTTTTTTTTCTCCACTCTTCAGGTGTACAATAATATCGTAATCAATTTTTTTCTGGGAATACTGCAGATGTGCATGCATTATTTTTTCTCTTTATACACTCACAAAAGAAGATTCTGTAATAAAAATTAATTTGTTTTGAATGCAGACCGCGTATGGGGCGAAAAGAGATGTAAAATGTTTAATTTTTTTTTTCATTTTTGCAAGTTGCTATTTGTAAATAATAGTTGTAACTTATACGACGTGTATGTATACAATTTAATTCAAGCATAATTATTCATCATAACGAAGACTATTAAAGTGAACGCTATATATATAATATATATGTAAAGCATACAAGACAGTTATTCATTTTTTAAAATAAAATCTACTTATTTGTGACCTTATCAATTTTCACAAATTAGTTATGCTGGATACAACATCATAATATTTTGAAAGGCGACGAGTGAAATATTCACGTGCATATTTCGAAATTTAGTGGCTGCATACTATAATGTAGTTGCGTAGAAATATTTTTTTTCCTTTATAGTATATGTATGTAAATAATATAATTTCAGCCTTTGTCTCGTCGACATTCCGATAATACCAATGATATCGGAACACATGTCCGCAATAGTTGTGAGTGAGTGCGCGCGCGCGCGCGCGCGCGTGTGTGTGTGTGTGTCTATGTCTGTGTCTGTGTCTCTGTGTGTCTGTGTCTCTGTGTGTCTGTGTCTCTGTGTGTCTGTGTGTGTTTTAAATATTTATTATGATTGTTACAAGTGGTTTTTTTTTCTCACCCTATTGCCACCGCCTCAACCCGTGAGTTCAATTATTTTAATTCATAATATAAATAATAACACCCCTCCGGTTCTGTTTTACATAATACGTATATAGAAGTCACGAAAAAATAACAATATTAATGGCCACCTATTATTAATTCTGTCTATGCTTGTATAAATTATTATATAATATGCGTGCGCACGAATTTATTTGTTTATTATTATTCTTTTTTTATTACTCTCATAAAGATGATATTGGCTTATTGCGGTGTACCTATACCTATATACGTATAATACGATGGATGGTGTCCGTTCACGACGCGAAGACGATTCGTGTGTGTTTTAAAGAAACGGCAATACAGGAATAATTATAATATATCATATTAATACGTGTATTAATATTTTTTTTTCTTTTAATATTCGCCGTACATAAAATATACAACACAAGCTGTGTTTTAGAGAGATGGATGCGTGTTGATTAGGCGTTAGAAGAATAATAATACAAACGTATATTATAATGCGTATTTGTGCGTGTATAATATGTTTTGCCCCGGAGTGATATTATTATTATTATTATTATTTATCCATCGATAAATAAGTCAAAACCACGGTTCGCCTCCAGCTGAGACGTACAGATGACGTTCTATGTGTAATGTGTGTATACATATAGGCGTTTCGAATAATATGCGTTTAATCATATAACATACATATATTATACGTGGTCGCATTAATACCGCTGTGACTATCTCCTTCCGCCGCAGCATCGTCCATATTATCAATCCGTACGGTGTATTGTTTAATATATCTATACACTGGTACGGACTCTGTAAACAAGACTCATCTAGGAAACAAAAATAAAATACAAGACGACGCATTCTGTGTGTATAGGCATACTGTTGAAAAACAATTATACTTCATACAATATAATATCATTTACGGTACTATGTTGTAAATACGTTCTGAAAAAAAAAAACTGTACGATTCTGTATCAACTAGCAGACAGCTCGTTATCGCTTCCATACTTTTCTGCTCGATTGGTCGTTAGACCGAAAATGGGTTTACTCAGCGAATTCCTATACATCACGACCAACCGTGCGAATTAACTGTACGATAATTTCTATTTAGATACCAAGATAATAATTTAAACGTCTCAATATAGTATTGTCTACTATTTAACCATTATCTGAATGTATAACGCCCGTCAATATATTATATTATTTAGAGTACCTATATAGCTATATATCATCGAGCGGTTCAATTGACACGATAGTTTTTATTGTTTTCAAATATTTTTACACTGCGCCTAAGACTATGCAGTGGGGTACTCCAAACGTGCATCATATTATACAACGTACTACCTACTGTAAAAATTATTTTCAAACGATAAATACGTGTATACGTATTAAAAATGATGTTGTATCCTGCGTGGTAGGCCGATACGTAATTATTATAAGGACTACGTTATTTTATTGGTGAATTTGCACAGATTAGCTATCAACAGTTATTGCAATGTTTCACGAGCAGAACGCTATACTATGGGGGGGGGGGGATAAATTATTGTTTCTCCCCGAGTAACGTACGATTTACCACAGATTACATGAATATAATCTGTAATTTTATTAAGGGGATATTGTGTAGTGTACGTCATAATATATGTTCGTTCCACGTGTGAACATGACATACAATTAAAGACATATTATTGGAGTCAGAATACTTGTAAATAATCAACTTACTTCTTGAAAAATACCGCAGACACATACATACTCGGAAGTCAAGTTGTCCCGATAAAACAACTTGATATTCGAGACGGAACAAACGACGTGATACATAACTTACACTAGTGGCGTACGTAATCTGATGTTTTTGAAATGATAATGTTGAGCGACATGAACAGAAACGGATAAAACTCTTTATGGATACTATGCGAAATCACCAAAATCTAATGACGAGGAAGAATAATGTGGCGGTGATAATAGTGTACTTATTAGTCATTACTGTTACGTTACATTGTTACGCTTTACACGATTGTGATTTGTATAATTATAGTATTGCGTTTTCTGAATTCAAAAACTATAGTTTATTATTTATTCGAATTCAAAATTAAAAATGTATAATCACTTTACCCGTGCGTTCGGATCAAAACAACAATTTCGCATTTATTTGAGCATTATTGCAAGTTATATAATATTCTATTATAGTGTGCGGCCGAGTAGACGCTTGAGAATACATCATATCCGCGTATGTAGTTCTCAACGTAGATAATTTAAAATATCTTTATGCGATTGTCAAAAAAAAAAAAAAAAACGGATTGAAAATCTCATACTATAAATAATTTATATTACCTGCGTAAAAGTATCAAATGCATTTCTATTTATTACGCGTTCCGCGGGTCATTGTTGTTAAACAGACTGCTACAGCGGTCCGGATTTGATTACGATTTCGTAAAATCTGGTAAGGACCACCTGCACATTTGACTGCATGTATTCGCCGAAATGACTTGGCGCGTTGTCGACCTACCTGATCTCGTGTGCACATATATACGTTGGTATAATATATATATATATATATATATACAACTATATTATATGTTGGCGTAAGAGGAAAAAAAGCATTCGAAGAGAGTTGCGGGTGGTTTATGATCGGAGAGATGGAAATTAATTACATTTACGAATTGATCAAGGGTCGATTATTATAATAAATTATACCCAGTAACGTGTCGTTAAATACCTATCAACTTATCTCCGACCGCTTCTGCCGCTGGTTCTGTTGACCCCATCAGCCCTATCCTGTCAGAGTATACAATGATTGTACAACAATTATTACTATTATTCTCGTCCCAATGGTTCAATATTGATGTGTATATCATGGTAACTATATTATTACCTCTATAGTACATATAGGTTCCTACTTTTTTATCGGAGAGATAGGTTTATCCAATTCTCTTCCATGGCGCTCAACACTTAGGTCGATTCGAAAATAAACAAAAGTCGGTTTATTTAAATTAAGTTTAAAGGAACTTTAAGCCATGACTTTCTGTCTGTGTCTATTACACACGCAACATAGGAATTTAGACGCTTTCTATTTCTAACGTACCGTTCAATTAATTAATGCGATAAGAATTTTGAAAACTAATTTAAATTCGTCATTAAGTCTATTTTGATCAAATTTCTCACTTTTTTGATTTTTTCCCTAAACTATCAACCAATAAAATCAAACAAATTGGAAATATAAAAATCAACAAAAGTTAATTTTTTGGGATAGCTAAGTACAAAATTTAAAAAAATGTGAGAAAGTCGATTTAAAGAAGACTTCACAACAAATTCACAATTCTTATCGCATTAATTAAACGTCTAAATTCCTATGTTGGTCTTACATAGCTCCATAGCTTGCAATTTCCTTAAAGCAAAATGACTTATATACAGATTACAGCATAATATTATTGAAATATGGTTATCATGTGTTGTAGCATATTACATTCGCCGTCACCATTATGCGACAAAAACTCATCGATTACATTATCTATATATTTATACATATATTTGTGTCTGATAAGTATTTTATAAATCACGTATATACTATATGAAATAAACACAATTTTTGAAAGTATAATTATTAACGATACGGAGTATAATGAAACATATACTTATTATATACATGTAGTATTTCGGTACAAACCACTATAATATACAATGTCTGCAACAATATTTAAAATTACTTCTGATTTTGATTTTTTGCTCTGATATATTTTATATTACATCGTGAGATAGTAGAAAATACTGCATCATACATCGGAATCTCTGATGTGGTGAATAGGGGAGAGAGGGGGAGTTGGCTGTGGCTCGATGCGAGTGATTATATAGTATTATCGTTTCGTTACATTTATTTTGTATTCGCTATATTCTGTATATTAATCCTATGTTGGAAATATGCGATGATGATGATGATAATAACATATTATACCAGTGATGTCCCCTATCGTTATAGTAGAAGAGGAACCCGAGGATGGCAATAAGGAAATTCGATAAAAGATCCGACTCGTCGTCGTCGTCGCGTTCTGAGAAAAGTCGTAAAACGTGCTTGTGCTGTGCACAGCTATGTGGTCGTCGTCCGTTCGAGCTGCAGTTGATTGCTGTCACACCGGTAAAGGTACCTCTACACAACACAATATAGGTACTTCGTCGTACGCGTACGTACACGCATATTGCAGATAGTAGAGGTCGCGGGCACTTGGATCGAGAACGATTAATTTTCATTCACCGTTTTTATGTACCCCCAACAACTGCTTACATGCGACACGCATTTGTTTCGCTCGTAACGTTTTGCTCGTGTGTTATTTATTCCATTGATTCGCCGTAGTCGTCCAATCGTCGCATTCCTCGTTGCAGGTATACACAATAACATAATATTATGTATTGGTACACACAGTCGCTCAAATACGCGTTTTATCTAATTTTACATGTTACTTCAAACATTTTTCACGTAATCGACCGTAAAAATCTTCATAATATACGCGTACATACGTATAGGTACCCATTATATACCTGTGCCAGTACCTCGCGTCCTGTACAAGTGTTATAAAACTCACTATATTATTATATTATATATTATGTACGGTATGTGATGCGTGGTCGACGCGATCATTTGATTTACCCGTGTAAAATACGTGCGTGCCATGTTGTAATATGTATATTACGGCTGTACTGTTTATGGGCGATACGTTGTTTTATGCGTTTATTACCAATTCATTATAATATACACAACGTCGTCGATTATAAACACCGTGCGTGTGAAAAAGAAAGAAGATAAAGAAAAAAGTAAAATGACCATCTTCTAATCAAACGCTTTAACGTATCGTAAGTATTTATTATCGTAAGTACCCTTCAAGGTATTATCTTGTACAATAAAATGAAATAAATAAAATACATTTAAACCCAAGGTCCCAATATTATATAGATATAATATGTCACGATCTTCGAGGTGGTAATACATACGTATTCTGTTATATTAAGTATTTTGTATAATGATCTAGTGCAGTTTTTTCGTCTTAAAATATCGGTGATGTAGCACAATATATTATCCCACATAAAATGTACGTACACGTATAAAAACATAACTGCAATACAAATAATTGGATAACGATAATATAAATATTGTATACAGGTGATTCGTTGATTAAAAGAATGTCGTAAAAGGAAATTAAGGTCCATTAAAAGGAACGCAATATAATATAATGGAGTTGTATGGTGAACAGAGTATGATCATATTTCAACGCCTTGAAACATTTTTCAAAAGAAAATTCCTCAAATAAATATGCGAAATTGTGAAAAAAAATTAAGCGTCCTGATGGCGAGATGTATAAAATGAGAGTAGATTATGAGTAGAGAATAATTTTTGGGGAAAAGGGTATATAATCGGAACAAAAAGTAGGCTGGTTGCCACATATATATTATAACACTATAACAATTATTATAAGATACATAATATTGCTAAAGAGATACGCACGTTAGATAGGAGACCTTTAAGAATACGCTCTTCAAGATGTATGAAATGTATAAATATAATGTAACCAACAAAAGTTAAGAGCCGCTAATTCAAAATAGGTTTTGAGAAACGGAAATTATTACTATATAAAAACAATTGACAAAAATAATAAAGAAATATATTAAATAACTAATCTACACAAAATCATACAATACAGAAAACAACCGCTATCCTATTAACATAGATATATGTTTTTGAAATGGACACAAATTGTTTTGTTCTGCGAAGCCAATTTTTTAAAAGTTTCCGTTATCATGTTTACTTTTTTAAACATTTTATTATTTATGAGTTAATTTTAGATTCTGAATGGAGTGATGAATTCACACAATGATATGTGTTTTATTTCTTATTATTATTTTTTTTGTGTCTGTCAACACGTTTTGGAGCAGTAAAAATGCTTCAATTTTCTTATACAGTATTTTTCTAAAAGGAAAATGAATGCAAATAGTACTTGGGCTAGTCAAAAACGAAACATTTTTAATACTTTTCAAAAACAATAAAAAAATCATTGAAATTTTTACGCAAAACCACGTTTTGACAAAATACATTTTTTTAAATGCTCTAACTCAAAAAATAAAAACTACAAATACTCGAAATTTTCAACTAATGTTTATATTAGCATTTTCCACATAGTTAAATGTTCAAAATATTTTGATTTTTTTTGGACCTATTTATAGATAATTTAAATTTTTGATTTTTCTGAGTTATTTTTTATCGATAAAAAATTTGACTGTCTAAAAACTTTTGAGAATTTCATACAAGCTTTCATTAAGCTTTCATTAAGCTTATCGTGACTAAAAACAATTAGAAATCATTGTACTCAAATTTTTTTTATAACCCATAAAGTTCAAATTTGTATAAAATATGTTAAAGTCGCGATAATTTGCAAGTTATTCTGGAGTTGAAAATTCATAAAATGTTTGTATCTAACTTAAGATTCAACATTTTAACACTAAGTTATCAATAAGTTACTCTTCAAATAACTATAAAATAATTTCTACCGAATTTCAAGGACCATTTTTTTTTATAATTGTTGAAAAAAAAATTTGGCTGGGATAAAATATTTTATAATTCAATATAAGATTCCACAGAAATTGATTCTGTCATTCAAAAGTTGTTGAAATACATAGGCATAATACTTTTTTTTATAAATGGTTGAAAAGCAAATATTAACATAATATTACACTAATTGTTTAAATAAATGTTAATAATTATTTTAACATAACATAATATATATTGTATAATTTACCCATTCTAGACTAACAAATTATCCCCATTTAGAATCGTTTTTCGTATGCAATATCATATGATATCTAACATTGCATTCAAAATTCAAATCCATTATAATAATGACCTATTTTATGAACGAGGTGGACTCTACTCCCTAGTGTACACCAGAGCGAGTCCTCGTCCGGTTCTTTTCTTTAATATATATATATATATATATCAATTTTTGCTTTTCATCTCTTTTTATGCACACTTCCAAGAGTCAGAAAAATCGTTCTTTGACGATTTAACGATTGTGTCATGCTCATTATCCGTACAGAAATCTCATTTTATATTTGTGCATTATATATTATCTTATAGC
Organism: Chaitophorus viminalis; assembly: GCA_025469195.1. Lineage (NCBI taxonomy): Eukaryota > Metazoa > Arthropoda > Insecta > Hemiptera > Aphididae > Chaitophorus > Chaitophorus viminalis. The sequence continues at coordinate 113,095 of JAIPRK010000325.1, forward strand.
TATTAAAACCTATTATGGTTGTTTGTCCATATATAGATTATCAATTACCTACATATACTATTTCAACGCTCAAGCATATATAATATCGCGCGATCCATAAGAATCCTTAATTAATGATTTTATAAGACAGTCTACTATATTGCTTACAATGACTTGCGCTCAACATCGTTATTACGTTCAAAACAAACAACGAAAATGAATCGCACGACTTTTGTAGGCTAATTTTGTGTACACGAAAAGACAAAAAACCGATTACGCGCGCGTGCTACCGCGTACACCTACGTTTGTGCAGTTGGTATAAATTAAGCGCGCAGTATATCTGCAGTTACCAACTATCCGCTCATAGTATAAACGACGCGTGTATATTATACTTATCAATACCCGAAGCCGTATGATGATAATTAATATGTAGACGCGCGTTTATTTTGTACACTCGAACAAATGGCCGTTTCGACGCGGACTATAGATGCGGCAACCGGAGCGCGTATAGAAATGAAATGTATAGTCCATTCTCGCGCGGCTAATACAATTATTGCGCCACAACGATTGAAACGAGTGACTGACCGGGCGATTTGCAGGACTTGCGTCTGTACAGGCTGTCTATAGTTTTTACTATTCTATAAAATATTTACCATTATATAGTATAAATATATATATATAAGGTGAAAAAATTCTATATACACACACATATATACACAGTGACACGTATATCTATATCATATTGATGTATTTATTATTATTATACACAAAATATAATATTATGTGTTTATAATGTGGAGGTATACACTACGCGGTTGTATATTATACTATAATATATACCAGTATGTACGCATAATATAGCTGTTGAAGCGTTTGAGCTGCAGGATAAGGAGTAAAGCGATATGTGCGCGTATGTATATATAAAGTATATGCAGTCGAGAATCATCGTGTATATATATATATATATATATATATATATGTATACGCATATCGTGTGTATCGTGTATTATGTATACGTAGAAAAAACCATTAGTCAGGTTAGAACAACATGGTTTAATGAGGCATGTTGGCGATTAATCAAAAGGAAGGAAAAAAAAAGAAAATGAGAATCCGAACCCCATATGCACTACTATACGTTATACGGGGGGGAACAGATCATTAATTTTGTCAGTTTTTGTAAATAGAGATGTCCGAGAGAGTAAACTCGAGAAGGTGACCTCGGGGTGAAATAGCTTATTGAATATATACATACATACGTGTGGGTTATACTACATATACATTTCGTGGAGAGAACATATTATACGGCTACATCATCGTGTGTATGTGTGTGTGTGTGTGTACGTCTTAATAGAGAGGGATACGGTCGATCTGTCAATTCGATAGTGTATAATACGATGTATACGCGCGCGTTATACTCTGACGGTTCGTCGGCGTCGTCGTTTTTTATACTTATTTTATTTTATTTTATTTTTTTTTTGAAAATAAATATTAGTGTCACTCATGTATACCGACTTATGATAATGATGATAACAAAGATTCGAGCGGAAGGCTAATCAACCAAATATCGATGTACGATAATATAGTAATAATAATTACAATAGTAATAATAATAATAATAATAATAGTGCAGTAGACAGCCATACCGTCGATGGCATCATCGGCACGCGGCGGCGACCGTGGCGTCGGGTGGTGTTTCATTTATCATTCGCTCCCGAGTGCTACGGTATATTATACTCTCGTGCCTGTATCGTACTTAATACGCGCGCGCTAAACGTTATATTGAGTCATTAGCCGCTCTCTGTATTATTGGTATATAGATGTAGAGCAACAACAACAACAACAACAATAATAATGGTAATACATATCCGAGACGATATGGTTTTAAATTATGAAAATGTATTATATATAATATGACGTATAGTGTTAAGTACCTACCTACGCACTCCACGCGCTTGCAACATACATTTTAATGTTTTATTATTATTATTATTATTATTATTTATTTTATTTTATTTTTTTTTTTTGTGTAAAAAAAAATACTGTGAGCCTCACTAAGTGAAAAATCGTGTGGAAGCCCAGGATGAGTTAAATAGTTTACAAATGTTGTTATTAAATAAAAATAAAAATCTTTACAATTATAATTTAAATATTAGAAATATTTATAATAATAATATTAACGAGTTGGATGATGTAAGGTAAATAGATCATGTGGTATACATTTATTTACATTCTTTTGGTTCGTTTAAACATAAAACGGACGTTAAATACTCGCATTCTTTGCGGATAACTATTATACGATTTAAAGTTACACGGAATGTATCATAATACACGTATGCGTGGACATCAATACCATTTTCTGGCTGCAGAATAATGGACGCTTATACATAATATAATATAATACACACAACAATATCACATAAACATAACAAGTACAAGTTGAAATTGTCTGGTTTGCAGCAGTAATTTATTAATTGATCAATTTTTTTTAAAAAGATCCTGTGACCATTATCCCTCTATATGGTTTTTTTTTTATAGATTGGAGGAACTTTAGGGAGCTAGACACGTGGGTATAGTGTAGGCATGGACAACATCACTACAGTCGTGTGATCACCCATCCGACTGATGACATTGCCAGTTCACTTTGGCAGACGGTTCCGTCACACCTGCAGCCACGCACCAGTAATAATATTATGGTTTACAGATAAGTTATAGTATAAATTAATATATATATATATATAGGTATATATATAAACACAATTAAATATAAGTACCATAACTTACAACATATTTTGAAAGCAAGTAAATTGTATCAAATAAATAATAATCGTAGATCCCGAAAGTTTTGAATCAATTCAACCAACAATAAGCTTGCGATTTGCATACAAACGTGACGGTAAATTATAGACATTGAACATTCGGAATAGCCTGCAGCAGTTTCAAAGAATGAACGGAAGATGATCATTTATGTACCTAGTAAATATATTTTATATGATACGTGCAGTACGTTGGGACGTAGTGCTGTGTAGACATTGTATATTAATTGTTCTGCGCTCACGATATTCAAGTCTATATATATATATATGGTATGATAATTTTACAAACCAAAAATCTCACATAAGACGTTTCATCTTTCAATACAATTTGAATACAATTTTAATTAGTTTTTTTTTCTCGGTTTGCTTTTTAATTGTAAATTAACGCCTCTACTTCGTATACACATATTACCTATGTATATACGTAGTTATTACTCGATCCTTGGTAACTGGTTTGGGTTATTCATGAGTTCGTCAAAAGATTAATAATATAAACATCTATTTAATATATAATATAAGTTGAAAAGATCAGTAAATCGAATACGCTCGGTGGTAGTTAGTTGGTCGTTAAAATGTCAAATAAAATCGTCTATGTATGTACGATAGGTATCCTATGAGATGGTGAAAAAAAACTTCAAAACTATTACACTTGTTCATAATGTTTGTTTGTCTCGTTCAAACTCGTTTGTGACATAGTGTTAAAACTAGTTTTCAATGTCTTTAAAATACCTTGTTAGAGCATTATTTAATGACTTTTAAAATTGAACATGTTTTTTTTTTCTTCCAAGACATCTCGCTGGAAAATGTGTATGCATGTTTAACTTATTTTTTTAATGAGTTATAATATATCGATATAAAAAAGAAACTCGAACGAGTAAATATCAATTTCATACGTGTTAAAAAATACATTACCACGATGTATATTTTGAAGTGTAACGAATTGGTTATTTCTTTTTTTTTCTTTTTTATTTAACCATGTGTCCGATCCCGTAAATAAATATACCACGGTGTCAATTAGCAGTATAACAGTGTTAAAATACAAAAAATGGATGATCATGTTTTTCCACGTACGAAACTTGAATTCAAAAGGTATAGATTTCAAATCCGTTGATTTATTATTATCAATTTTACAACAATATTAGTTTTTTCTCTGCTCATCGGTATAACGATCATCGCATTTGTATAATTACTGTACAAAATGTACATATAATACATACCAAAATAATCATGTAAACTTAATCATTTTTTTCAGAATCTGAGGGTTAATCCGGTGCTACGAATATAAATATATTCTAAAGCGTGACATGTATATTTATTACATTATTTATTTAAAATATTAAGAACATTCGAGTAAGTAGGATTTGCATTTTGAGTTGAAGAAAACAATTAAAAAATAAATAAATATCAACCATAGTTTTACGCTTTTACTGAACGAAGTAGAATGTAAACAAATCCTATAACATTTTGTTAAAACTCGATTATGCATTTTCCGTTTTAACTCAGAAATGTTTACCATTTCTCGTGATATTTACTTATAAAATTCAAATTTTATATCTGAAATCGTAATATTGATATAAATTATTTATTTCATGCTTTTTATTCTTACGGTATACTTTATGGACTAATCTCACCTTACTCATTATTATTAAAATATTTGCATTTTTCTGTACCCCAATATATATAATTATTTCGATATTAGTTAATATGGACAACCAAACAATAGAACTTGTAATATAATTACGGCTATCAATTAATAAATTAATATATAAATTGTAGATACAAATAAAATTGTATTTTCAATAACGTTTATTTTTATATTAGATATATTTAATTTAGCCCTCAACGAAAAGCTGAAAAGATATATGACTTGTCTGAGTAAAAAGGTTTCCGATTCTGCAGGTTTAAACTGTGTATACGTGCAATCACTTAAATCGAAATAACTATAAGAGTATACCTGTGTACTACACCGGTCTAAATTCACTGTGTAGTATAATATTATATAGTACCTTCAAGAATTAATTGCGCGTTAGTGCTAATAATTGTAAACCAATATCGAGTTTCCAAAATGGATATAATAAATTCCAGGGTACTATAAAAGCTCGTAAATCATGCTGCTGTATCACACGTATCAGTAATTATATTTCAAACAATATTAATAAATTACCAAACTATATTAAGTTAAATAAATGATAAGATATTGTTTAAAAAAAGGACAAAACAATATATGCTTGAAAGAAATAATCATTAATATTAATAAATGATACTTTCTGTTCATGTTCATCATTATATAATTACTATTCTATTTTTATTTATTTTCGTGCTATACTATTATAATAATTTTCATTTTCATTAGTATAAAAAAAAAATTGTTAATAATTTATTACCTGTATGGCTATATATAATAACTAATATCTGCATTAGTGTCCGCCTCTTATACAAGCATGGTTAAGGAAACGGGTAATCAGCTCAATTCACATTGTCATTTGATTTTAGATTCTGAACGGTGTGATGGAATCTATTGGTTTTACAATGATGTGTGTTTTTTTTTTTTCGTGTCTAACGACACCTTTTTTGGCAGTAAAAATACTTCGATTTTCTTAAATCGCAACTTTTCTGAAAGGAATGTGAATGTATATGGTACTTGGGCAAGTTAAAAATACAGCTTTTTCAATACTTTTTAAAAGCGTCAAAAAAAAGATAAAAAAATTACGAAAAAACGGAAAATTATACGCAAAATCACGTTTTTACAAAATACATTTTTTTTAAATGCTCTAACTCAAAAACGAAAAACCGCAACAACTTGAAATTTTCACTAATTCTTCATATTGATGTTCTCTATACATGGTTAAGTTTTCAAAGTATTTTGACATATTTTGACTTATTAATAGACAATTTAAATTTTCGATTTTTGTAAGTTTTTTTTTTTTAAAATATCTATAAAATTTTTTTGGCTGTCCAAAAACTCTTGAAAATGAATTAAAGGATTAAATATAAGTTATACTAATTGTAACTAAAAAATATCGCAGATGTTTTCACTCAAATTTTTTTTATAAGCCCATAAAGTTCAAATTTGTATAAAATATGTTAAAATCTTGATAATTTGCAAGTTATTTTGTAGTTGAAAATTCATAAAAATTTTTTCTGTTTATGCTTAAGGTTCAAAATTTGAACACTAGGTTGTCCATGAGCTTACCTTCAAAAATACATAAAAATATTTCTACCAGACTTAAAAGAAAAAATTTTATGACTCTTTTAAATTTAAATTTTTACGAAATTGCATTATAATTCAATTTAAATATAAAATACTATATTATTAAATAAACATTTTAGACAAACATATTAACTCCGTTCAGAATCGTTATTCGTATACAATAATATCTATCATTGCATTCAAATTTAACAAATCCATTGTAATAATGATCTATCCTATAAAAAGGTACACTCCACCCCCAACTGTACAGCAAAACGAGGTTCACCTGTTCTTTTTTAGTTTATGTATCCTACCTTGTAAGTTGAATTGAATAAATTATTATTATTATTATTATTATTCATGCATTGCAATTAACCATTATTTTATCGCTTAAAAAAATTTGTGTAAACAATTGATGACATTTTTTTAAGGCCAAAGTCACTTTACTCTTTTTGAGTGTATTTTTTTTTTATTGTAACTTATATTATACAAATGCATTCAACTAATTATATCGATAAAATTAATGAGTGCATAATATTTGTCGGGATTTGCTATCTATCAATATATAAATAAATATCGTGAAGTGGTACTTTTTAGTTTTTTGGTCGGTATTTTGTTATAATTAATTATAGTACATTAGTAAGAGATAAGTACATTAATTGTGGGTTGGTGAAAATAATTGTAAACCGATTTAGTGGTTCGAAGAGAGGCATAATTGAGGAAGGCAGGAAGAGAATTTTTCCTCCCCCATAATCGTCAGCCGGGCTAGTGGCGGCTGGCGGGAATGGTAAGGGCTAGTGTCAAGCTAGTTATTATGACCTTATAAACAGCCTGCAACGTGATTCGTGCCATAACTATAGAATTTATCTAATATGTAAATACTTGTATTGTATCATAACGTAACTTATAGCAGTTACAGACTTAAGTGTACCTATATGTTGATTATTTCATTTACTAATTTATTGTCAGTTTTGTTATATTTTATGTAATTACATTTACAACTCATAAACATTGGCACAAACAGGATATAGCTCGTAGGCAACTTCCCCAACACAAGTCTTTATATAAAGTAAGTATATTAGGTGATGTTATACTTGTCATCCCACGTCGATTAAAGTCATATTATTTTCTACAAAAATAATAAGTTATTCTAACACTTGGTATTGATACTAAATATAAAAATCTGTAAAAGGAAAATAAGTGAGATAAAAATGTAATTGGGATAAATAATTAGGTAGTAAGCGGAGGTAAAAGTATTTTTTTTTTTTAGTTTTTTAATGGGCCGGTCAAAACGTTTGCCTTCCTCCCCCCTTGATTATAAATACTAATAGTATTTATAATCAATGATACAACTGAAGAGTATACATAGAACAGAAAGAGTGTATATAGCTGCCGTATTGTACATTATAATATGTACAGTACAATAATATATTATAATATACACGTATTATATTTGATTCGATTTGAAATGGCTAATAATACAACAAAAAAAGCGGCCGGTTGCCCATACTGTCACACATGCGCGCGTATACATATAATATATATTATATTATATAATATAATAAGAATAATAATGTTAATACATCGGTGTAGCAGAGGTTCCCCCCTCATGCTATGGCTCTCCCCGCAGCTCAATTCTATTATTATTATTATTATTATTATTATTATTATTATTGTTAAACTATTGACTTGTGTTATTGAGTGGCTGCGGCTTGCGGGGATGATGCAGCGACGGCCGCATGATGACAAAGGTCGAGACCCCTGTATATGAAATACAATTCAGATGCGCGCACACACACACCCCTCTGGTCACCAGCAGAAGCATTGGGGTAGTAGGCACAGTTAAGTGTGTACGTACAATATAAATACGAATGTATATATATAAGCAAATTGGACACGCCGCCGTTGGTACCGGGACGAACGAGAGTTTTTGTGAATTTTGCCATTATACACGCCAATAAAGACGTTAAAACGTCGCCACAGTCGTCGTAGTCGTCGTCATCGTCGTCGTCGTCCGACACGCGGGTACTTCGCCGTCAGCAGCTGTGTGTTGTGGCCGTGGCCGAAAGGTGTACATAATTTTGGGGTGAGACGACAATAAAATCAAAATGAATAACACCAGACGGACGGACGGCTGATATGTGTGTGAGCAAAGTTAAGTACCAGCTACATAATACGTCGTATATACAACATAATATGGATGAACGCTCGAAAATCCTCTGAACTCGAGTGTATAGGATTTTGATATTTGATTTTTTCAATTTCCCAGGCTTATATCCTGTCTTTTTGAAAAAAGAAACTGGGCCCTTGCGGTTTTTCATTTTTTTCACGGATTACCGACACGTGGTGGGCGTGCGTATATTATTTTTCAAAATATTCCTCCAAAAACATTTCTATATTTTGTGATGAATCCTCTCTCGATTGTACTACTAATGCAACCGGTGTCCCCCGCAGCGTTTTATCAAAATATGAAAATTTAAAATAATAATATTATTGCCCCACACTTTTATTTTATCGAAATGTAATACAACCATTATTCTTATTGTATACGCCTTGGACAGTTTCGCATTCAATCACAATCTGCAAGTGCGCATTGTCCTATATAATTGGTAAAATATGAACTCAGGTATAAACGCGATTCCATTGAGCAAACCTAATCGATTAGATCACCATTTAGATACAGCAGTCGTTTCATTTAATAATATAACATAATAACGTAAATCAATTTTATTTTTTTGACATATTTTTGAAATCGAATATTGCAGAATGAAGTATTTATGGAATATAAAAGTTTTTATTTAAAGAAATTCCATCCTATATATCATAACCATCATAAGAGTGTGTTATGAATATTGTTAATTATTTGTAACTTTGTCACGATTTCGTTATTGGGTAATTACTAATTACATTACTTTAATTATCTAATTATCATTAAATAGTTCAAATTGTATAGTTTGTATAATATGTGCTTAGTAATTGTTATTAAAAATTAATACATTTTAAATACGGGTATATTATCACAATGTAATAGTGAATTATGCCTCTGATAATACATTTTTAAACAGGATTTTAAAATCGAACAACACATTATGCAATAATAGAAATATTTAACTATTTAATGTTATATTGTTTCAATTGAAGCCACATGCGCATTTCATTAATTTTAATAATAATGGCATGACTAAAAGATTTAGTTTTTCATCAAGTAAGTATTATATAATTTGTTATGGAGTGTTACCCTCGATTTTATCTATTGAACAGCAAAAGCCTATTTGATTACATATTTATTTCTCACTAATCGTCTCTCTCGTCTTATCAAATATTTTCATAGCTTCATGGTCTAGAACACGTTAGTTTTACCCTCGGATTTGAACCTTTGAGTTGTGAAGACTGTATATTTAAAAAAGTTATTTTTAAATTTCGAAAAGCTTCCAATAATTTTCTATGGTTTATGCTTGAAATCACTTTTGAAGAGTACACAAAGTAAAAATACAACTTGTCTATAAGCTATATGATTACTATATTTTTCATAAATGAATCATTTGATATGTTTTCGCCCCCATCAACATACGTCCTAGGCAAACACCTCATTTGGCTCGCCATAGTTAAGGCACCAGTGCGGTAATTATAGTTGGACTAGACAGACAAAAGTATGCTTACTAATTATTTTAAAATAAAATGACAAAAATAATTTGAAAAGTGTTATCGAAATAACATGTATCGAGTATAGATAATAAGACATATTTTTTTACCGCCATCACGATGGATCATCGCGCACGGAGACGGTGGATGCTACTAATTGACGTTATACAATGTGAGACATGCAAACATGGGTGTATATATTATGTATAATGCATATAATAAACGTGTATGTCCGGCCCAGGATTTACTACTCGTTGCACTCGGTTGCACTGAATCAAACGAACAGTCGATAAAGAAATAAAAAAAAAAAGAAATGAAAGAGCTAAACATACATTATTATAATATAGGGAACAAGGGAGTTTGAGTGAATTGCATTTAGGCGATTGCGGTCACAATTGCAGAAAACAACAATGATGGCGATAATATAACAACAACAGTAATGATAATGGTAATAATGGCCGCACGCAACTACTGACATTGTAATATTGCTGCGTGGACCTTTGAAAAACAGTTCGATTCGGTCTATTAGCCTCCGCGCGACCGACCGCCCCGGTTGCAATATTGCAGCGCCGCTGGTTGCAGCCGTTTGGTGCAATATTTATTGTGTGCGCGTCTTATACCGCATATCGAATACAGTCGGGACAACGATATAATAACATAATAATCGACATCGACACGCGACCAAACGATTTACTATTTTTGTACGCGATCTGGCATCTCGCGATCACACGCAACTGATGCAAGCAAATTCGTGTTCAGTAAAATGATACAATAAATGTTATGTATATTATACTATGCAAACGCGCGTGCGGTTACACAACCAACTCGACGAAAAATCCAATAACACTGACGATTATTATATGACTATATAGGTATGGGCATGTCTTTCGGTGTGTGTTTTAAATCCATGCCAGGTAGTGTATATATTCCCAATTTTATTGTTTGTAAACACCAATGTTTTACGGATTTGAGGGTGATTGGTAGTTCCATGAAACGCATACTAGGTACATATTATATCTTCAGATCTTCGTTTGTATAAAATTTAAAAAATCCATTTCCCAAAATATAACCTTCAAACTCTTAGTCTTTTCTTACGCGCGACTCCCGTCGTATTAAAGAGATATCCATAAATCCCGGTGAAACCCAAAAGCGCAAATTGTCTATTTTGTTCGATAGACGAAAAGCACGAAAATAACTTATATAGCCTGAGACAATATTGTACCCGTTACACTATAAGACTATTAAACTTAGTTTAATTTTAAAATTATTAATTATTGAATTAAATCATTAATTTTAATTAAATGCATAGTATTTTTATAATATTCAAAAAAGCATCAACAATGATCGAGTTCAGTTGAAGTTAAGTATTGTCGCATTGTTATTTATAGTAACAAAAATTACGAAGACGGTGGATAATCATTTAATATAACTGTATACAGTATATGCTTGTATCAAATGGTATTTGACTTGATATCTATAGCATTTTTTTGTAATTTAAGTTTTACATTTTTTAACTCATTTTATAATCGCTAAAATTATTAATCAGTATATGACTTTGATAAAATACAATTTATTTTTGTAAAATTATTTGCGTTTATAGTTTGTTAAAAAGGTTTGTTTTTTTCGCACTTTTTGGTTGCATTTTGATCATATTTTTCGCTTATAGACTACATCCATAAATCCATACATTGATTTTATAGATGTGTATCACGTAACACGATGATTAATAATTAAAAACTTTTGATTTTAGTAGATGAATATGAGGCAGCTGTGTGCTATAACATAAAAAAATATAATACCTAAATACATGGCGGAATACCCTTAATCTTAATTATTAAATAATATTCGAGTAACATTACTAACCTATAAACTATGTTTAAAATTAACTAAAGGAAATATTCGTAAGCCAATTAAAATATAATCAATGAACAACTGATTGTGTCATAATGATGACATTATATTAGAGTTAAAATATTAATCATATTCTGTATTAATGGTGTTCGAGTTTGTTATACACCATTAATTTTAATAGCGTGTACTAATAAGTTGACAAATGTATTTAGTTGTGTAATGATAAACGTTATCTTAAACATGAAATTCATCAATAATTATGAATTATAACACAATTAAAACCATACAGCTTGTACGTTTTTACGACTATTTGCTATCGCTTATGATAATGACCAAAAACATTTTTAACATTAAGTCGTCATTATCATTTTAAACAATAAAATTAATTTTAATTATCAAACTACTAAAAATTAAATGTTTTAGCTGTAATAGTGATAAATGATAATAATTATTTGAAAGCAAAAAAAAAAAAAAGTAATAAACATTATAATTTTATTGTCTCATTTTTAATCGTTTAGTAAAAATCCTATACAATATTACATCTACTATACGTAGTATGTACTCGAAAACAAATAAAACTTGCATGATTTTCCAGATAAAATCGATAGTAAATAAAGATAATATTATATAGCATTAGGTTGTAGGAAACATGGTTTTAACGAGTTCGTTGATATTTAAACATTTTGAACCACTCGTTACAACCGTCATGTTATAATAATACGTGCATCATCGTCGTTGGGTAGCTGAATACATTTATTTATCTTATTTGGACAAGATGTATTTAATGATTTTCGGTAGGTATGGGCGTATGGCCGATGTCTATTCATAAAATAAACCGTTGGACCGGTCAAAGTTTTCTCTAAAATTATTACACGGCTTATGAACAACGAATACTTTGTTTAAAAATCTATCACGTGATACCAAACATTCAAAATTCTCAAGTATGACCGTATATAATATTGGGATTACGGTTTATAAAATCAGTTAAATCGTTGTACTATTACCAGTAGTATAATACATACATAGTGTATTGATGAAAAGTACACGACTTTTAATATTATTTTATTTATTGTTATTATACTAATAAAGTATACGATAAAAACACTATCGCGAGTAAAAACTGTGTAGAATGAAAAAAAAAAAACTACCTAATCATATTGTTTTGTTGATAAGCTAATCGACTGGATTACACGGTTGAAAAATTATTAGCTTAGTTAATTAAACGCATGAATTTGGGCATTTACATAATTAATTTAATTGTAGTATTTATGATCGTTGATCGCGTGTAATAATAATTGTTTAAAAACAAATTATCCAGATGACCGACTGTAACAATACAATGATATAATGCTGTGTGCGTGTATATAGTGTATAGAGTGTACACATGTATAAGGCGGTGTGCTTTCGATGTTCAACCGATCAATATATTCGTCAGATGGGCTATGCATATAGAGACGAATATGTATTAGATAAACGAGGGGATACTGTGGTCGACGAACTATACGTATTTTATTCGTTTTCGTGTAGTGTCTGTTATGCTGAGGGTCGTGGTGGTAATATTTTTTCGCATCAACCGAGTTCTTCTTGCGCTTGTATAAGGGCTGTTGAACGATTTCAAAATAGAGCCATGTTGCGGGTTAGGTTATAGGTTACAAGTATATAAATATATTTATGTGAGGGTATGTGTGTTATATTCAAAAACGATGCGATGCGTGATCCTTTCGTTGGAATTTAAATAGCCACCGAAGAAGGTTTGTGTGTAATAATAATACGTACGGTAATCGTTTTTCCGAAGAAAAAATCAAGAAAAGAATAGAATATTATTATATATCGTCGCCGGCGCAATGTCATTTACAATATATACGATGTGATACAATAATGATATCATATGTATTATATTATTATTATTATTATTATTATTATTATTATTATTATATATTATATACTTTTACGAATAAGGGTGTAAAATTGTTATTACTTTTGATTATATTCTCTTTTGGGCTTTGGCCCGCCTGTATACATATAATATCCATTATTCTTTGTTATTATTTTATTTAGTTTTTTTTTTTTTTTTTCATTCGCATTCCTTGACGACGCTAATAGTCCGTGGCGGTCCTGAATAAACACACTACCGTACAGCCAGTTGCAGCACCAGCATCACCACACGTCCAACATCACATAACAATGGATCCAAACTCTGGTATCGAGTCGTTTATATACAACGCACACGCGAGCCCACGATTTGATATTATTTATTATTATCATTACATTACGTTCGCCTTTTGAGTTGACACAATACGGAATCCTAAGACGACGGTCGTAAGAAATTCGATTTGACGCTGCGAGTGCAATAAATCGAATTAAATTTGATCGTGTACCGAAACTATATACATATACCTTTAACGGCTATCGCAGCGATGGGTAAGAGAGAAACACACACGCACACACACACACTCACATACGTATGTATATATGTACATACAGTCGAACCTCGTTTTAACAAACATGATGGTTCCATGAAAACAAGAAAACAATTCGTTAAAAAGAAATACAATTCTTTCCACTAAAAAAATTCGTGTTTACAATATTAGTAAATAAAATAAAATAATAATATGAAATAATAAATTGTTTAATAACACAAATAATGATGTGTATACGTGATATAATGTATGTACGTGGTAAATTTATTGTTTTATCTGAGAACTGTTTAGGTAAGAACAGTGCACATTTTTGAAACTTTCTTTACTTTGAAAGCGCTGAAACGTAATATTCCAATTTTATAGAATCAATTCGCCAAATTTAATTGTTTTTCGTTAAATTATAAATGTATTATAACAAAAAAAAAAAATAAAAATAATCTTGGTCATTACATAGTTAAACTTTTTTAGGTTGATATTGTTTCAATAAATAGAGGTTCTACTATATACTCGTACATCTTATTCATGGACGAGTATGAGGTATGCAATCGCTTATTCGGTGAACATCAATTGTCACCACTACGAATTAAAATGTACAAACTGAGTTCTCGCTGTTCTCGCTCTTATTCGGTTATTTTTTTTTCCACACGGCCGACCACAAGTATAACACAGCCCGAAGTGCATTTTCTGGGCATATTATTATTGGCTTTCCGGTTTTTGAATCCAAAGAAAAATGATTCAACCTATCGCGCACATAATATATTATCGTGTGCGCTATGCAGAGTCCGGCGTGTTCACAATCATACACAATTATACGGAGTCACAGGCAGTGGTCATCGGTTTGCCTCAGGCGTATTATAGAAGTTTTTTGGAAATTATAATTTATAAGTATAATAGGTACGCACAAACGTTGTTTTACGTTTCGATGATGAAAAACAAACGCATATAATTTGTAAACTAGTTTTATTTAATGATACACTGCTGTGTACAAATCTATATTGAGAACGTTTTCCGTTTGCACGGTATTTTATCGGAACACAATATCACGTTTTACCATGATACGCGAAGTAATATTATACATTATTGAATATTTATTATATTATGATATTATACGCACGTCTTTCTAATAAATATTCGTTTTTTCATCACGCTTTTACGTGAACTAGATCTGTAGATCTTATATTACGTATAAGTACCTAGTACCTACATAATACATACTTATTACTTCGTGCAGTTTGTCGTATGACCTAAACTGTAGTGTATACCGCCGAAATATAAGAATAATAATTATATGCCATTTATTAATATTTTACTGAGATTTTAATCGAATAAATGCAATTCTATGCGTGTACATACCGCGTACGTATTAATATTGTGTATACATAATATTTTATTACATATTAATGTTTTTAATATGGCTACATCAAATTTTATTTCCAAATATAATTACCAAATTATTTCAAATTATTTCTTTTTTATCTAATTTTTTAGTTACTTAATTGAATTATTATTATTTATGATAATTTTGATGCTCATTTGATTTATAAATTATATGTTATAATCAATTGTTATACAAATACGTTTTACAAATATTAGAACTAAATTATTATTATTCTATTGATCACGTATTAAAATGGAAATTGTATTCATATCTTATATATTATTATTGATTATTGAATACCGTTATTATTTATGTATAATTAAATATTATTTTATTTAACAGGAAGTCATATACTGTAATCGTGAAGTTATACAACGTGACGATAATATGTGTAAACAGTTATTATAACAGGTCAATAAATAATATATCGGAACGAAAAAAAATAATTAATATCTTTGAGTTTATCAGTTCTATACATAATAATATTGACAATGATAGCCAGAAGGATACGATAGATGGAATTTGTAAATGATAAATCATCGTAATAATTACTTGTGTAAGCAAGTGTAATCTGGTAAAATTATATTGATTGTGATAGTAAATCAGTTTATTCAAATCATATTATTGGTAACTAACTATAGGCTAAATAAATAAATTGATAGTTCAACAAAAATAAGTTAGTGATACAAACAGATGTTCATGTTATTAATTTAAAGTAAACATTTTAAATTGTTAATGCATTTACATCTGAAAATCTGCAGATGATATTTTGACTATTCGATCATCTATATTCTGACATTTTTTAGCAATACAAAATATTTTAATTTGGCAATTTTGTTTTTTCAATCTTATGACATTAGAGGGTAAAAATAAATAATCATTATAATTATATTCAGTATATTAATACTGCAATATTATAATATATTTTACTATCGTCTATATTCAAACATAGTCTCATATATATCAATCACTACTATATTGATAATGATGGAAAATATCAATCAAAAATTATTTTTAACAAATACATTATTTTAGAAGTTAAATTAAAATATGTGGAGCACAATGCTTTAATGCAATTTGATGCATTTAATTTGTTAATGACATAACGTTTTCTTTAATTTTACACAGAATAATGTCTGTTTGTTATGAGAGCTTGTCGTAGCTCGGAATGAACTTTGCGCGAATAACCCCAAAATTGTATCCTAACGGTCGGTTGTATATTTACACATCGTTGCTTATATTATACTCAAACTATTTGTGATCAATGATTATAATCCGACACTGCATAGATCCTAGCCCACATGGTTGACGACTAATTGTTTATTATTTAACAAGGACAAGCCTAATACAAATCTTGGATGACAATACATTAAAATCTTGAAGGTGCAATTGACATAAAATTAGTAAAATATTAAAAATAAAAACCCGTATGAAATATTACGAAAAAATAAAAATAAATGTATGTAGTTGATTTCAACCACCCTGTATGAATGATATGTGTTATGTGTACATATATAATAAATATAAATAGGCCAAGAATATTTGGTCACTTTACGCTTAGACTTTTCAGGCTTGTTATAATTATATATATTATACATAATGATGCATATGGGAGGCAAGTCACATTAAACACAACTGAAATGGCAGTTCCAAAAATATTTCTACCGACGATTGTTGTTCTATTCGTACACATTTGTAATCGTAATTTCAACACTCGTACACAATCCTGAACAAGTTAAAATTCATTTTGACTACGGCGTCATTGTGCCGATATGCTTTAACGTTTACTGCAGCAAATCGACTTCAAAATGGTACCAACAATATTGTTATTCCATCAGCCAAAATAGTGCTCAGACAAAACGGTATTCCACCATAAGGTGTCGGGACAAACGACGGCGGCGCAAATATCATTTTATTATAAAAGTATTATATACATCACTAGCGAATCCGCCAACTGCACTACGCACAGACACACACACCACCACACACACATCACACGTGTATGTGTATAATACGAATTGTTATTATACACATTACACGCGTATAATAATATATTGTCTGCGGTAACACGCCGGGTATATATCGTCGTGGTCGTATATGTATATATGAGTATCAGTCGTCGTCGGCAGCCATGTAATTGGAGGGAAAAAAACGCTTGTAAAGTGTCACGGGCGCATCAACCGGACCGGACCGGGTAGATGACGTGATTGTGCCGCGTGCAGTGACGTTGATGCATTGCGATGCGCGTGCACCGCTGCCGTATACTGCGCTATATATGCATTATATATATATATATATATGTATATATGTATGTATATGTATTGCGAAGACCACGACGGCTTGTGTACATATAATATATACGCATATCATATATTATACACTTATAATAAAATATATATGTAGGTACATAGAAACACGCACGTACCTTAGATAGGTACGCCCGGGCGCGATGCACGCGCTTACGTCTGCTGTGTATAGTATGCTCGCGCAGGACGTCATCGGAATTCGAGAGACGAAACGAAAGAATAGAAGAGAAAAAAAATGCGAGACCGAAGACGAACGACCGTTTTGGAAAAACGGTGTTTTTTTTTCCTCCCGCTAAAAATCAAAATTAATAACCCGCAAAATATCGTGTATACGCGCGGTATACCTATACGGTAGTCGTGAATCTTCGAGAGTGTTCGGCCACGATTTTCCGTCACGGCGCGGTGCGTGTACGCGACAGCATAATATTATACACCTATATAATATATAAATACAATAATATATCTAAAAGTATAATGAACGCGTCGAAAAGGTGTGGGGAAGGGGAAACAAAACGAAACGCACGCAAAACAATAATATAACGATAATGATAATAAACAATGGCATTCGGCGGAGGCGGTTAACTGGTTTTTCGCCTTTTCGAACGGCGCGACGGCGGCGCGCGCGATCCTTTCGTCCTTCCTCCCAATCCCGCCCGCCCGTCACGGCGTACACATGCATGTGACGGACGGCCCCACTGCAGCACGCGGTATTTCAGCAGCTCTTTTCGCTTTAAAAGGGAATGGAACTTTTTACTTTTTAGACGTTATTACCGTGGTGACAGTTACACCGCCCACCACCGCGTCCTCCGATCCTTTCCACGTATACATATCGGAACCGCTCACGACAGGGCCCGTGTTGGTTGCAGTAGTTGCAGATTTTGCAGCCCATTGATCGTTTCACGTCTCGTATACACCTGCAGCAGTAAGTGTGTACGTGTATTATATGCAGTTTTTTTTTTTAATGCGACCGCGAGTGGTGTATATACGTAACAGTATAAGAACACAGTCGTGTATGCTTGTATATGCACAAATAACGCCGATACCCGATGGATTGGATGTATTATATTATGCACACGTATATTATATTATTGCGTGTATCATGAGTTGATATAGGTTCTAGACCGTGCATTTGCAGACCACCGAACTTTTTACTCCCCCCGTAAATTCGGACGTCGAAATCAGCTCCGTCTTCGCTTCATCGTGTCAGCTATATACTAGTCTTGTACCTATTACCATGTACATTATATTTTAATATTATGTCTAATCTTAACGGACAACGTGTATACAATATATAATAATATTATACCGTTGTCAATATGTATAATATAAATAATTAGGTGTATTGTATAACGGTTTTTTTGAGGGGTTCTAATATCCTTTACAATGGATTACTGTTTTTTAATTCGGTTTGATTTCTAAGATTAACTTAACTGAATTAGTCGTAATTGATTGCCAAAAGATTTTCATTGGTCATATTATAGCTATATGACGATTCTAACTAAATATAACTGAACGTAAAAGATCTTTTTGTAATTAAATAATAGTGTGTAAATATTAATAGACAGACCAGTAATGATTAATTGGTTTAGTATTTAAATGTATAATATAGCTACTATAAGCATTGCATATACTATTCTTAAAATTGTAAATTATACAACATTGAAGGAATATCCATATTTTATATTAATAAGAATATGAATACGATACTATTATGAAGTAATGAATATTCGAATGATAGATGAAAATACACGTGAATGTTGATAATGGCTTTAGAGTTAAATGGAGTAAAAAACAATCAATTATCACCTGTAAGGAAGAGCTGGATATACATTTTGACCAATTATCATTCCGTTGTGCATTAAATTTAAAAATAATGTTTCCAATTCCAACGAATGCTATGCTCTATTAGATTATATTTGACAACAACTTTTACTCTAAAACCCCTCAAATACTTCTTTTAAAAAGTTCTTTTTCAGAAGAAGCTGCCTTCAAACAGTTCAAACTCAGGATAGATAAGCCAATACACTTGAGTATTGAAAGTTTAATCGAAATCAAGTCACCTCATTTTCTTCGGTTTCCTCTGTAGGCAATTTAAAATCGATACCTAATACTTTGATAGAGTTTTTAAAATACACTCGAGACTTAATATACGCTTTACGCTATCGCGTACCACGAACTCAGTTATATATTACATAGACGTAGATGAACAAATGAAAATATTTGAAATCATTGAAAATTGCAATTCTTAGAATTATAAGTTGAGTTTTCGAGAAATTTATAAAAAAAAAAAGTTGTATAATGATGTTAATTTTACTATAAATTTCAAAAATAAACACTGTACAAAACTATTTGAAATCAAACTCGTTGTAGTATGATGTGATGTTATTGATTTGTTTTTTAGATAAGCAATTTTGGGTTACAAGAAAAAAAAAACATAATGCACAATAAAATATATTGGTAAGTACCTAATATCATTAAGACGTCTGTGAAAAAAAAAAGATTAAAATAAGGACCCCCTAAAGTGATACCCGATGAGTTGTCAGAATTGGTTATCACGACAGAATTAAAAACCGGATTATACTCCACTCAACTGAGTCAGGATTGTGTTTCGTTGTCTGAATATAGATCTTACAGCGTGATATTTATCTCGTAACCGAAATTATCATTATTTTATTGTTTTTACCTAATATTATGGTATTTACCTGCCACCTTTGTACATGTATATTTAACAGGACGCCAGATAAAAGATATTATATCTTTTAACAAACGACCAGTGATGCGTTTCATACCGTACCTATAGAGGAATATCAAATGTTTTTTTAATGCCTGTGTATAGCAATAATTGTTTAATATATAATATTATAATAGTCCAATTGTGCTATCGAATATCGGAATATATCTACGGTAAACTGTACTATTTCGCTTTACGTAAATAAAATGCGGTTATTAGATCGTCAAAAATAGGTGTTTCATCCATTGTAGAAATATACCATTTTTTATTTTTTCAATACCACTTATTATAAGGCGTATTTGCAAGTGTGTAGTATATACATTTCATCGGATCGGTTTGAGTTGTGTTCTCGATGAGTATATGATACTGAATATCCATACTATAATATTATGCGTCGATCGGAAGTCGTTTTATCATCTGCATATGGCATTAATTAGACCGTAAAGGAATTTACGAGACAAACGTAGGACGGTGCCGCCTCGTTGAGGGAGGGGGCGGTGAGACACGGGTGATCGTGAGAGTGCATAATATTGGCATAATATTATTATATCGCGTTATTGTCTGTGAAATCGGTAGATTTCGAAAAGAAGCATAATATAGGTGACCCCATACCACGCCGTCCATCCGGTCGACTCTCCGAGACCATGGCCGTAGGGGAGAGGGGCGTGCGTGTTGCTTTTCAGTATTCCGAGAGTGCACTTTGATCACGCGCGCTGCAGTTTACGTGGTTGCTGTCGGTGTGGCATCCATCGATCAGCAACTGCAGCGACTGCACCATAGGACTGCCGGTTATTTGTTTAACATATATTATAAGGCAGGCAAGCCTAGTCGTCGAGCCGTGATGCCGGATTATCATGGAAGCACATCATCAAGTGAAGCCTTCCATAATATATTATAATACGCGCGCGTGGACTGCACAGCTGTCAATCACCGCGTGTTGCAGGATCCCATTACGGCAGAATCAGCAGCAGCGCATCAGCAAACCGTGTAGCGCTAACGATGTGTGGGCAAAAGAGCGGACGAACAACGGAGAGCGCGGGAAAAATTGCGCGTATAGAAATTATACATAAATTGTCAACGCAGGAACGATTTTCATAGCGGTGTGTGTGTGTGTGTGTTTGTGTGTGTGTGTTTATGTGTATGTGTGCGTGTGCGCGCGTGTGTGTGTGGAGCTGTATAGGACCGAACCGTCCATAATAGGAATGCACGCCGTCGTCCTCACCGTCGCGAAAAACGCGCGCCTGCAGTCATCGAACACACGTATTGTAATACAGTCGATTTGACGCGGACACTGCAGGCAGCTGCAGCTCATCGACTCCTCTCGTGCCATCCTTGTACGCTGGTAACTTTTGAATTTTACTTCGGCGAGAATATTACTGTTACGTTTTCCAATACCCATTACTTGTATCCCTTCCTCTCCTCACGCTCGCTTCATAACTATGTAATATTATAACCCGTATACATGATGGGCAATCAACGAGTATATTATGTATATTATATTGTATAAAACGTCATTATTCGTATAATGGAATTAATTATTTCAAATCATCTTCTATATTATATTATATTAAGTACCTACTCCAATACACGTGTGTGTGTGTGTGTGTGTGTGTGTGTATTTTTCGACTACGATGAGTCAGGTCTGGTTTATTTTTTACGATCTTGTACGCGATATATTATACATTATACGTAATATATATTACCGTATTATGTAAATATTAACCGTCTCACTTAAAAGAACCCTCGAAATTATGTTTATCGGCCGATACGTTATCTACGCGTCTGTCCGACGTTTATAACGCTTTTTATTTTTATTATCACGAAATTATTTTAACCACCCTAATATCGTTTCGCGGCTCATATCTTTCCAAATATATTTATTATGAGCATAAAAAACCTATTTACATAAAATATCAGATGTTATCGGTTTTATTCTCCTAAAATTGAATAATTTACGAATTCTGTCTTAGGATTAATGGTCGTATTTTCGTTTATAAATTTTTCAACTGCGTACATAATAATATATAATATATATTTTAATAACCGGCATTATAACGCATCATTCAAGTTGTTGGTCAATTTAAAAATGGTTAATGTATTCCAATATCAATTCAGTTTTTTTTACTTCCAAATGGTCAGTAACACTAGCTGTATTGAGTTTTCTATATTACATTTAGCGGCAAATGAATATAATATAGTCTGTTTTATACATAATCTGTATTTTCATTATAAATACACAGTTGATTTGTTAAATAATATTCCATTTCATTTTTATGAGCTAATATTTTCAATTCTTTTTTTTAAATTTTTTTTCGGTAGGTAATGTATTATAAAAAGTTGCTGAAAACATTTTCATTTTCCAAAAATATATTATCAAAATGGTTGAGGGTATATTTTGAAAATTTTAAGTAAAACACATATTATGATACGATTTCAAATGTCTTAAGCTTAACATTGGAAAACATTTCTTTGCAGTTTAGATAATGTAAAAATATTATTTATTTTTGAACACACGTTGTTAGGTATCTAATTGGTTAGCAAATTTCAACAACTTTATTTATAATATATATACATTATATTATAGATACTGTGTTTAAAACCGGTTATACAATTATTTGTATGGAAAATTTGTCGACATATGCAAATTGGATATGTATGGAGTATGACAAAATTTATCCCATTATTATTAATGCCAATTTAAGTAGTAGTAAATGTATTCTTAATTTGTTCTCACGTCTGTGTGAGTGTGTGTTGTATGTATGAAATCCAACTACTATGAATGACGAATAAAATTTGAAACAATTTAATTTAGTTATAATGCATAGTATACTGTTCATTTTTATTATCTACATAGTTATAAAGTCGGGTAAAAATATTTTTGATTTTATAGTACCTAGTATATAAAAATAACTTAACAACAGGTGGGTATAATGCTATTTGCTTGACATCAAACTAAAATCATTATACTACGTGATCTTTGATTAATTAATTGTAGACAGCATGAAGTATTATATTTTGTCTTGACGGAATATTATTAGAGTGCATGTAGTGGCTTCATTGTTGGGCCGTTCGTTTTATTAAACAATAAATTACGAGTCATTTATTATGTCTGCAAAATATTTTTGGACAAAACTAGTTGTTAAAAAAAAAAAAAAATAAAATAAAATAAGAATGATAGAAATGGTGTTAGTTTTTTGTTATGAATTAATTACAAATAATTGTGCACTTCATGTGGCGATTGATGATGTGGTATGTGAAAGAGAAACACGATTGTGTCGGAAAAAATGTATATATAAAAGAATATATTCCACCAATGACTTATCAATGTGATCCGTTTTTTCATTTTCATTTTTGCCTACAACGTATATTCTACCTTTATTTTCGAAAACCCGTTTTACTTCTCGAGATATATTATATATGTGTATGTGTGTGTGTGTGTGTGTGTGTGTATGTGTGTGTGTGTGTGTTTTTGTTTTTTTGTTTTTTGTTGCCACATCATATTAATATTATTACATTTTGTCGCCTTCGTCTGTTTGCTCCGGCACTTTGTGAAGGAATTAACAACCTTCAGATTGTTATTTTTTTGACCGTATTATTTTACAGCGACGACCGTTTATCAAAAATGTCCCCACCGGCTGTGGCGGCAAATAAGAAATAGAAAAAGATACGGTTAAAAAAAACACACACAAATACATATACGCACACATACACACACACACACACACACGCACACACGCACACATGTACATACAAACACCACTGTTTCAGCGCGAATATAATGCACCTATTGTTCGCGGCTCGTCAATCTCATTGATCTGAAAATACATTTTAAATTATTTCTTTCTTCGTCAATTTTTTTTAATCCTTTTATACAACGCGTGCAATATTGTATATTATTGCATCTGCAGCACATCACCGCACGCACGTACCTATGTATCATATAATGTAGGTGCTTGCTTGATGGTAAAATTGGCTCTCCATCTCTTTTAACATTAATTAATTTTTAAAGTTCCTCAAAGACAGTCTAAACACTATGCTCCATTCTCTATTCCTTTTTGCACTACAAATTATCCATCAAATGAATCACTTAATCGTCTCATAAAAAATGCCAATGAGGAACCTTCCTTTAATTTTTGGTTGTACTTTTATTTCTTTATACTTTTATATCATTCATATTGTTATACCACTACTTATATTTACCTTTGTTTATATTCAATATGTTTAGTAACTAGTATTTTTGTATTACATGGAACAAACCCGTTCAATTAAATAAATAAATAAATATAATAATGTATTACATATACCTATATTATACGTACATGCGCATAAATCAATATATTTTAGTGTCTGGACTTATACTAAAAATATAGATAATAATATTGTATGATACAGATGCTTGCATCTTGATTTATTTATTATTTCAAGCACCTCGCAAAAACGTAGATGGTTACAATTTGTCAAATTATACAAATCAACTAAATTACTTAAATCGAATGCACGTAAATTATTTGTACAAATAAAAATAATACATACGTATATAAATGAAGATTTGGTTCCCAACCAATTTTTACTCAATAAGCCAATTGCAGCTATTTCCGTTACAATATATAACAATATATTCGTATCACGATAATAGCATTAAGTGCACTGTATGTCTGTAATACTTGAGGCGTCCTCGATTCAAATTCGCGCAGTTACGTTTTTATCTCGGGTTAGGCGTTTCGAACGCGTATAATAATATTATTATTATTATTATTATTGCGTTTGCCAATTCCAACGATCTCGCAAAATCAATTCCCCCATGGAATCCGAAGAATGATTTTGTAATTTTCTAATGCATTTGACGACATTTTGAACACATTTATGTTGTACAGCCGTAAAATTACATTTCTCGCCGACACCCTGCATCATCATGTGTCCTCGATATTCTATACTATATACGATCGTATGTTAGATACCCAGATCGGATCATATAAGCCTGTGTATGGATATCCCCAAGGAGTGATAGTGCGTTCGTTTTAACCGACTAAAAAAAAAAAAAAAAAAAATCGCAATTCCGAAAATATATCTTTAAAACGTTACCGCGGTTTTTTGCTCCTACTCGAATCTATCGATAGGTTATACGAGTCTCCCGAGTGCCGTTACTTATGTATCATATTGTACTATTTCGCACGATGAGCTTGTACGCACGCGGCCACAAAGGTTTGAATAAATACTGTTGTTTTATTATTATTTATCTTGATACTTGTTGATGATGTCAAACATTCTTAGGTAAAATAAAATAATAAACAAATTATATATCTCTATTCTGCAGTATTCTATGCACGTATATACGTCTCTAAAGTTTTACAAACAAATGAACGTGACGTGATTCGGACTTTGCGTAGGTCACGTGTCAGCTATGCGTATAGCTACATAAGTACCTATATTATATAGGAAATAAGAAAAGTACTTATTAAGGCTGTCGGAGTGGGCTATTTAATAAGGGGTAAAATTAAGGCAATTACTTATACAGCTGTGCGGTGGCGTTTTAAATCACTGTCGTTGCATCGTGTGTAAACTATTGTTAGTGTGAGTATGTATAATATGGACATTCAGTGTCAGGGATATCAACGCACGCGAATGCACTTGTCAGTTGACGCACATTGTCGCAGTATGGAAAAATAAAATCTCTAAATCAACGAACAAAAACTACTTTACAGGAAAAACGATTTTGATTTTTTTTTTTTTTTTTAATTGAAAGATAGTTTATTACACGAAATGATATTGGTCGAAATGATTTTATCAAAACTTATTTAACACAAAACCGAACAAACTATAAACAGTATAATGTTTTCAAAGGTTATGATGGGAAATTGCCGAAAAATGATTATGTACCTATAGAGTATAAACTACTCGTATAAAGTGTAAAGAGATACCGATTTCGTATCCCATTTTGATACATTAATATAATAATATAATATATTAATATATTAATATAATTAATGCTAAAATAAGTATACCAGCAAAAATATAAACAGCGAAAAAAAAACATCTTTATAAAACTTGTAACATCGATAATATAGTGTACCAAATACAAACCAAGAACTTAGACATAATAATATCGTATGTATATGTGACACGTGCACATATTCCATATAGATCGAAGGCATTTAGTACGTACTACATACTTAGTACAGTAACGCTTTGTACATACTTTATATCAAGAATGGGAAACTGGTGGTCCGGCGCATTCCATATGGATCTCTGACCCCAATTACTTTTTAGAATGTAACACTTTAAAGCTTCAAAATAAAAATAAACTTGAGAAAATGTTGAGAAAACGTTTATATCTACATAATTCTGTATACGATATTAATTTATTTATTATCATATTCCATAGTGTGTAAATTGCTAATATCGGTTCTCATTTAGCATATAACATAGCTAATACTTATATTTCGTTATATCAGTGGTACTGTCGTAGTGTCATACATCCATCTTGTGGTATGCACTTTATAGTTTTAGATTTCTGGCCACCCGTTTGAATTCGAATACCCCAAAACGGCCAAAACTGTCCTTTTAGTTACATTAAAGTTGCTCATCCTTACAAATTACAATACGTAATTTATATATTATACACAAGTGTTCGATAAAACTACAATATGATTCAAAGATTGAACCGTTGAACAGTAATATTTCGTTGTAACGCGAAGCGCTCGTTTTATTTTCAGTTGTGGCATTCAGCTCTGCAGAAAGTTAATGCATGAAATTTAAAAAAAAAATACACATACATACACATACACACACGCACACAAATAAACGAATGGCGGTACGCACAGTGGGTGAGGCGAATCAATCGTATGTATAATATTTCGAGACGTGTATTAATCATGTGTAATAATATAATACTGCAAGTCTACTATAACCTCTCTGTTGGATATTACTGCAGGCACATCGCGTATCTTAGCAGTTTTTCGCTCTGTCAATAACAACTATACTAAAAGTTTTATTTTAATTTTTTTTTTTTTTTTTAATCGCCGACGATTTGCTGTCACGCACAAAAGTCATACGACCCCGCTGCAGGGATAAGCGTGGCTCGCGTGTGTGCACTACACGTGTTGATAACCGACACATTTAGCGCTATTACGGCACGTGACATTTTCGTGACGATATTGAAATGTACGCACGTTCGCGACGAAGAAATGTTATTGGAACAAAACATTACGACAATACGTCATCGTCGAAAGAAATTATTAAGACTCATTAGTCATTATTATTATACGTACGAATTATATAGCTATGCTCACCTTCGATTTAATCCATCAAACATTAATAACCCGTTAAATTTGGTTGGGAGGGGGCTAAGTCATCATTTTCAGAAAACTTTATAACAAAAAAAAAACTATTTTTACAAAACAAATTCAAGGCGTATATTTTTAGTTTTTGTAAATCCATTAATTGTATAATCTATTTAAATCAAAAAATCCATTGCATATAATAAACATTTATTAGGCATAATACTGTTAATCTATATTTCGACATTCTCGTGCATAAAGCCTGATTTGATTTTATTTGTTTTTAACAATAGGCAATTTTTTTTAGAAAAATACGAGCTAGGGGGCACACCACTAGGGTTTCCTCCTTGGAGCCGCTCCTGATACGATCACTATCTATCCATTGATTGTCATCTCTTCCATCGATTTCCATCATATCATATGGTCGGAATGTATTACACGGACCGAAACAAAACACTGCTCGAATTTTGCATGATTAAAACCACCGCTTTCACCTATACAATCTGTTATCGCCAAAATACCATACGATTTCCATCATATGGCTGCAGTATCTCACCTTCATCTTTGATTTATCAATAACTACCGGGTTAACTTACACCCTAAACGACCTAGTATAATGCACTACGGCCAAAAACAACACAAGTCGGTGTTGTTCAACCATCAAACCAACCGTATCAGAAGTCTCATTATGGTAAAGTCATACTCTGCACTGCTAGATGTTGGCCGAATCCCGGGTCGACGATATTTTAAAGGCAGGCATATTTTGCACGCAATCAAGCACAATTTTATTTTTGTGGCAGGGATTGGAGTTGGGTGTAGCAATGGTGGCATACTAATGACTATTATACTTCAATCTACACGTATCAACATGTAAAATTATAAACATCTTTAACGTTTATAAAAACTTAAAAGTTAAATGACCTATATCATATTATTACTGTTATCATATTATTGCAGTTATTATGTATTGGTATCTTTAGATATTTAGTAACGTATTCTATTATTGAGAAAAACAAGTTAATAAACCTAACTCATCAGGATGTCTCAATGTGCCTTAAATGATAAAAATTAAAACACAATAATTTTACGGATATTTGCCTGCGTTAAATATATAAAAACCTACATCAAATATTATACTTAATTCGACGTTAGTTATTAAACATTTAATATATTTTTTTTTAAAATATTAAACTTATATTAAATTATTCTGTATATTATGTCGAATAGAAGTAATTTGTAATAATAATTGCAGTTTGCACTATAAAATCTGTACAAAAATAAACGAAATTGTCCAATCTCTATCTCACGACACACGTATTACTGATAAATAACTATTTCATTGAAGTCAATTAAGACATAAAATAGTATATCAACCATAATTACGTGTACGAAAACACTAATAACATTTTTTTTTCATAAACACACTCCTATTATATAATAGGTAATTAGTTTATCAAACTCTAAACCTAATAAAGTCATAACCAACTTTGTGCCCACGATCATTAAAATTGATTTATTTAAATAATGTTATTCTTATTCTACGCAATTATACTCAACATACGTGTACATTTTGAAATTGTTTTGTTGTAATGTCTCTTGTCACATACAATAAATTTTATTGGACGTTTTATAGTATAACATATTTTAATCTTAACAATAATATAGGTACAAATTGACTTAATTTTTTATCAAAATCAGTGTTTCTTGGTGCAGTATGGGTTTGTAACTGAGTAATATAATAATTATTTCAAGTTTTTCGTGCATATTAAATGCTCTAAAATTTAAATTATAATAATTATTCTGCTGAAGCTGCAATAATTGTAAGCGATTCAACCATATGAAACAAAAAAGTTGTATGCGTTACATAAAACATTTATGTACGTGCAAAGTGTATCAAATTTTTCTAGGTGTTCTTTGGCTCTCGCCATTCTACCTAATTATGTATGAACTGTACTTAATTCTTAACGTTTTAACTATATAATTAAGTAGTGGGGTTTAATTTTTATGCACAGCGCCTTTATCAACAAATATTTTGATTAGGAATGTGGCCATCTTTTAGTGTGATGAAAACTATTATACATAGACGTAGTTGAACAAAAATAATCAAAATACATTTTTGTTTTTTTATTCAAATTATATAATATACATTTGACGAAATAATGAGTGCCACGGCTTGTTATAAAATGAAATATTAGAATTATTAGTTGTTAAAATTTCCGCACGGTTCGTTTTCCGCTGCAACGAATGCGTGAATCATAATTATATTTATTGGTCCGCCAACAAAATATTATACCAAATAATCAAACATCGACGTGAACGTCTGACGACGTGAACGATTTCGTTCCGTTTTTGAGGATAATTCTTAATAATATTATAAGCACGCCTTACCGTATGACGGACGAACATCGTATAATATGCCAGTTTCTGTAATGCAAAAAACGGAATGCACAGCGTCGGTTAGATGAGACCGCAGTTCTGGTAAGTATCAGAGGAAGACTTAAACGCCAAAATGAAATAAGAACAAAAAAGTTGTATGGTAAAAGTGCCAAGGTCCTAGATTATACGTGTGTGCATTAACTATATCGTTAAAAACTTTCAACATTTAATCTTAGAAAAAGTGCATTATCTGGTTACGATAGATTGTCACAGAGTGTGTGAGCAGTTTTATGTTATTTGTGTTAACACAAACCGTTAGTAACTGCTTCGTAATAAACTTTGTGTAAAATGAATGTAACTAAAACTAATACAAATAAAGGTGTTGTGAGCAATACTGTGCGTTATATTTAATGAGCAAAAATCTAGATTTTTGAGAGAAATGGCCAATGGTTATGTGTCATTGAGGTGCACAAAAAAAAATGTTCTGCTAGGATAGAAATAGAGTAAAGATCGAAAAAATCAACCAATTTATTAAAATTATATTTATTTATATATAATATATAATTTATTTTTATGTATATTATCTCTTCTTATTCTTCTTCTGGCCATTCTACTCTCTAAGAGTTTTAGCCGTCACAACAATATCCCGCCACTTTTCTCTGTCTTGAGCAATTACACGCCAATCTTCTATGCCCATTTCCTTTAGGTCTTCCGCTACTCCATCAATCCACCTCTTCCTGGGACGTCCCTTTGGTCGTTTTCCCTTAGGTTTCCACTCGAAAGTAACCCGTACAGGGTCGTTTTTATCTCTTCTTAAGATATGACCTAGCCATTGGATCCTCTGACCTTTGATGAAGCTAGTAACTGGAGCCAGATTCATAATTTCTTGCAGTTCTCTATTGAATCTTCTTCGCCAACATCCCACATTCTCGTCAAACACAGGACCACATATTTTTCGCCATATCCTGTTTTCGAAAGTTCTCAACCTCCTTTCCGTCGTCACCGTTGTAGTCCAGGCATCACATCCGTAAGTCAATGTGGGTCTTATAATTGACACATACAATCTCGTTTTATATCTTCTCGAGAGCGTTTTTGAGTTAAGAAATTTCAGTAATGCGTAGAAGGTTTTTTTCCGCTTTGTTTATACGTATATTTATCTCTTTAGACCAATCGTTCTTTATGCTCAGAGTTGACCCTAGATACTTAAATTCTTCTACTTTTTCAAACGTTAGTTTCAAATGTATATTATATATTATCAATTTATATCGATTATTGACAATTTTAAATATCTTAAATATCAATATAAAACGTGTTAAATATTAATTTTGGCGCAAACGATATGTTATTCTTGTACGTTTGTCATCTTATGTTTGTCGCTGTTCATGTCTTGCGATGATTCCAAATTTATACGATAATTAACTGCGCGAGTGAGAAAACACGGTGCACCTACATGTTTATAATGTGTATTTATTCCATGAGAAAATGAGAAGCAAATAATACATATTATGTACTCCGTTGCGGTACGATGCGAATTGCAGGTATAAATAGGCATGGCGTGCAGCGAGTAAGGAAGATAAAATGTGAAAATGGCCCCACGAAATGTTATGTATGCTCGCGCGCAACACGATGGACGATGATATAGTGGTGTGGCATAGTCGACACTGCGGTTTGTACAATCGCTGTAGGTACGTATTCACGTGGAAGTAGGAAAAAATAAAAACAAGGAAAGAAACCAACCTACACTTTAGAGATAAATGCGTGCACGGATCGCGAAACGTAGCAAATTGAATCAATCGGATACGTCTTCTGAATATTTTATAGCCATAAAAATGTATCCAATCGTGTACACTACGAATGCACGTGAGCCGATCGGTTTAACATATATTATTATTCACCTGTGCACATTTGTAACGTCCTCGTATATAGTCAATACATATATAGGTATTAAGTAAGCATTATATATATATATATATATATATATATATATTTCTATACCATCGATGTGCAGTTGTTTCCGCGATCCTCGAGACCTCTTAACTGCAGCAGTGCATTAAAGTGCACACTGCAGTGGTCCATCAGACAGAACATACGCATAGGTAAGTAATACAGTATTACTATTGTGTCACGCGCGATCCGTGCAAGTATACATAATATTATGTACGTATGTTATTAGTAATATTCTTATTATAAAATGATAATTTATTATTATATACGTTGGACGCTGAAATTCGTCTCATCACGATCACTCTCGCATGTTATAAAAATCTTATTTTCGTAACTCGTATACCTGCACGACATACTTGCAGATTTGCAGTGAACCCATCAAATAATATCGATACTATTTCTAAAGATGATTTTGTAAAACGGGAAAAATGATAAGTACTAAACATGAACCCCTGACTCCGTTTTCCGTCAACGAATCCGTTGATTTGTAGTTTTTTCGCATATTTTTCAAATCCGTTTTCTGGATTTCACGTTATACGAGTATTATAACATACGTATTTATAACGATCGCATAAAAGTGTACAATAGTATGCAATAGTATACGTGCAGTTTTCATTTAAACGACTATTTATTAATTTCAGAACAAAAACGTATATAGCTGAATAAACCACTCAAAATAATTATTCAACCATAACACATAATATGTATACAGTATATTAGATGTGTGTTGTATCTATATTTGATATAGCTATATAGTTTGTAATGATTACACACATTGTACAATTTGCAACATTAGTTCGTAAGACTTTACGATATCGACGTTCACGAACGGAGTTTTAATAATTCAATAATTTAATAATTCATTAAATACTGTTTTTATGTGACTCATATGATTGTTCAATAAAATAAAAATAAATACATAAAGTTTCTACTTAGAAATGAAAACGATCATAATGTTTTTTTCGGTTATCATGGTTGACGATTATTATTACACAACATTAACCCAAAAATGGTGATAGCTGATTGGTGACATTCATATTCGTTACATATTCTTCAGTCTAAACAAATAATAGTTTATATAATAATAATTCATATAATTGCATACTAGTTTTTATTTTACTAAAATCGTAAATTATTTCATTTTTTAATTATATTATAATATGTATATTAATGTTTTATATAATATATACTTTCCTTTAATATTACTATAAATATAAATTTTTCTAAGTGTATATTGGATAAGTTTACATAATAAACCACCCATTTATAGTCGTATTTTAGGCAATAATGTAAATACTTATTGAAATTAATACTTATTAAATTTATAAGACAGATAGCTTTTTTAAATTTTTTTTTTTTGTTTGTTTTTATGAACATTTAAAATGCTTGACCATGTTTATTATTATTTATTCGTTTGATTTTAATGTTTTATTACACACAAGCGCACAAACACATACGTGCCATGTCCATATCAAATAATGATTATAAAACAAGTCATGTGGTCGTTTTTTAGGCATCACGTGATCACTTGATACGCAGGAGTCGGGTCGAAAAAACGACAATCGGAACACGGTTACAACACACATTTACGACTCCAAACAAACATACATTTTTATTATTCAAATAATGACCGTATATAAACGGTTGTTATCTAAAATGGTCATTTCACGTTGTACACAATACGTTTATATACATATATCATATTCGAGTTTAAGTATCCGTTGCATATATAGACGACGAGGCTGTTATATTAAAAGAACTATCTATACATAATAGATCTTAGGACATGTGTACATTATAATATACGGGATGACGACTATATATTATGTAATATTAGTGATGATTTGTGTGTATATATACATATATTATACAGTTTTAAGCTCGACAGATAATTATACATTGTACTGTCTAGAAAAATGACATTTTGTATTGATAATAATTATTATTGTTGGATGATACAATTGCACAAACATATTTACAACTAAGACCCATAATATCTATTATACATTAAATAATTATTATTATACTATATACGTATTATACTCGTACGTCCAGAAAAAATAATTCGTTTTCATCATGTATGCAATAAAATGTAGCCATCGTTATCAATTTTTTTCGGCACAATAAATTTAAAAATTGAAAAAAAAAACACATTTCGCTCGACTTGTTATTTTACGAAAAAACACGTATCCAAACGATTTAATCGATCGGTGTTTGTACACTTAGGGTATACATATATTATGTATACATAAGGTGTATTTGTATATTGCATATATATATATATATATATATATATAAGTATTTACCTACGTCGAGACGGCAGTGGAATATTTTAATGTATTTATGTGTGTAATCTCATTGGAACAGATGTAAAATGATGACACGACCATGGGTAGGAATGAACGAATAAAGACACATTATTATATAATAAAAAAAACGTTGTTAATGGGTCGGTTGTTTATAATAAGGTGACGTGTTTTACATTCAATCCGTTCGATAGGTGTTTAACACTAGGTATTATAAATTATAATATAATACATTTAAATATTATATTAAACTTCGGAGGGCAAATGTATTTTATGTTTTATTTAAAAATACATTATAATAATACGGCTTTGGGTGTATACAAGACGTAATACGATGAAAATTCCATACGCCGTATAGTCCTCTTGAATAATATTATACTATTGCGTTATCGAAATTCATACATATTATATATTATTGGTGTTATTGTGTTAAGGAGCGACTCCGGAGACTTGGTTAAAGAGAAGGGCTAAGACATCATTTTCAGAAAAATGTATAACTATAAACAATTTTTACAATACAACTATTCAAACTACAATCTATTTTTAGCTTTAGCTAAAATATCTATAATATGATCTATATTTTAATCTCGAGATAGTATATTATGGTTTATTTTTATTTTATTTTCAACAATTTACAATTTTTAGGATAATACAAGCTTAAGGAGGCGGTCCCTCGGAACCACCTCTGTTAGTGTTGTGGAAGGCTGTTTGTCACCTTATTATGTATACCGAATAAATAAATATATATATATATGAGTGTGTGTGTGTGTAATACAATGTAAGAAGTACGTTTAATTTGTAAATATACGTACATACGTTTATAATACTATGTGTATAATACATACTATCTATAATGGGTACGCATTCAATTTCCCCCATGCGCTCACTACACATGCATTAGAATACGATTTACACTGAAAAAAAAAATTGAATAAACATCGTTAGTGGAATAATAAATACGACGACGACGACGTTTTTATATATTTCGAGGCGGCGCGGCGTATGTGTTTGAGAGTACAGCTGTATTATAATAATAATGTAATATGCGCGTACGGTTTAGGTTTATATCCGAATCATCTGAACACGAGGTTGTTAGTCTTCTTATTCGTGTGACAAGAATTCCAGTCTACATTCCTCGTGCGGTATACGTGTACGTATACGTTTATATATATATATACGTATATATGTATACATAGTGGTGTTATTATCATAATCTGTATCCATAATATTATCGGGTGATGCCATCTTAATTTCTTAATTAGATACTCTCAAAGGACATCCCGACCGATTTAATGGCCGAACCGCACCGGTGAAGTATTATTATATATAGGTGTACACATTCTATAATAACCACTACAAGCACTGACCGACAACGGTGCTATACTATTATACGTCCCGCTGTCCGTAATAATAATACAACTATAATATATTACGTAAGAATTACAATTATTATAATATTTTCAAACCCCTCGTGGAGTCTCACGAATGCGAGCGCGACTGCAGTGACCACGGTCATGGTGTAAAATCATCAATATCATTATTGCGTCTACCGGTATATTATGTAGTCTTAAAACGTATGTACAATATACATATCATAGGTGGCGTACGTAATAGATTATTATAAGACATATAAGAATAATACATATGCGTAAAACCGCGCGTACATAAAGCACGTTTTTGTGTTCTCGAACATTTATTCCCTAAAGTTCAACGTATGTAATAATACACTATATACAATCGCGTAAAGACATGGGCTTTTATCACACAGTATTTTTAATAACTGGACATCGTTTTTTCTTCATAATAGTATTTAAATACAAAGGAATAATATTACTTTAAGCTCAACTAATTCGTAAACAAGTCATAAGTCATTACGTATTATATACGATGAACAGGAATATAATTAATTTCAATTAGCGGCGATCGTCTCGGCGGGAAAATATAATATATTAATGATGCTTAATGAGGCCCGTACACACGGGAGTGTTTGGGTATTCAAACACTCCCGAAATGTTTGGTACCTAATGTACCTATGTATATATTATAAGATTTTTAATATAAAATTTCATTTGTTTATTGAAAAAAGTTCTGATTTTCAAAAACATCCCCCAAAACTTTTTTCTGCGTACGTCCCTGTGCTTAATTAATTCAGTTATAATATACAATACGTAGAATTATAAAAGAGAGTGGTGGGCCTGTCGTTCTGTCGCCGCTCTCTGTATGTAGTACCTATCTCTCTATATGTGTTTCAAAATTTAAAATAAATTGCTGTAACACAACGTATAACGATTAACGAAAGTATCTATTTTAGGATTTGTAATGTTTAAAAAATTAAATGTTATATTCAAATGCTGATACTTTCTATCGTCTTTCATACATAAAAATATAAAATCCAATATTTATGTGTAAATCAATCTTTAAAAATAAAATGTGTAGGCTATTAAATCGTTGTGTGAAAATAGCAACTTTTACACGTATAAGATAAGCCGGCCATTATAACAAGCCTGGCCCAATAACGCCATGCGTCTTTTTCAATTCCTCTTAACTCATTGAATAATGTGAATAGAAAGATTAAACCTATACCATTTTTTTTTTTTAAGAATTAAACGTTCTTTCATATGAATAATACTTATCTTTTGTATTTTGTGCTCCATTAACAGTCTGACTACATAACAACTAAAATTATATTGGAATACAGACATTTTTTTCCGTTACTTAATTTATTTAGACTTTAATCGGAATTAATTGATCTTGTAATATGGCGACACTCTAATTGTCTCCCAAATTCAGATAAGTAACCTTTTTTCACTCGAATTGCCTCCAGGTGTTTTCGGAAGCAATTCGAGTACCCAAACAGTCTACTCGAATTGCCTCCCATAGTATACTTAGATTATCGATAGTTTTTACTATCGATGATATAAATTATATCAATTTCCATAATGTTCAAAAATATTATTTTAAGACATACAGTTTTTCCCAGGCAGATTAATTTGCCAAATGCTACAGACTTGTCCATCACTGATTATCATTACATTAGTCCGTCATCACCGTTCAACACAATCAGTTTCGTAAATAACAATTACACGCAGTGTTATAAAAATGAACATTGTTAGTGTTATTAGTGAAAAAAGCAAAACAATTTTAATTTGTGATGGTTTTAAGTTTTGCACTAATTCTTAGTGCATGTATTAACATAGTCTATGCATATTTCTGTATTTTATACTGCATATTTGCATGCATATAATAGAGTATTTTCACTGCATATAATCCGCGGTCTATTTATTATTATTACACCTGATAGTCTACTTACTAGTATAATATCGATTAATTATACTTATCGTAGGCGATTCTAGTACAAGAGGGTCACTACTTTTTCGATTACTTTTTTTTCGGGAGGCGATTCGTGTAACCTTTTTAAAAAAAAAATCATGAGAGGCAATTCGTGAGCGTCCTGTAACATAATACCATATGTAATTTAAATATAATTTAAAAACTGAATTCACCTTGTATTTCATTTTTTCAATTTTTATATAAATATATTAATTTAAATATTCCATAATGTTTGGTATTCAGATTTTTAAGCTATTTAAAATTTAAAATCGACAAGCACAACGGCGATGACCATGGTATAAATACCCAGTGAAATTAAAACGAAGTTCTGGATGAACAAGAAAAAAATTGAATACAAATATTAAATAATAAAAGTATTATTATTATAATTTATAAGTGTACTTATATTTTATTTTTATTTGTTCATTGTAGTATTTATTATATAAGAATTATCATTATTCGAATGCAAATATTTATAGATATACATTAAATATTTTTGGTATGATGTAGTTTTAATTCTTTTTATAAATATTATTTTCCAACTACATATAATAGGTAGACAAATTCATAGTTTGTAGTCAGCAAGTGGTTGAGGTCGTGATTAGTAAAATCACCAAAATTTGTATCTAGTCTTTTATTATTATCCGACTTATGTAAAGTAATAAATAGTCAACAATTATTGTAGTAACACTAGTAACTATAACAGGTAAAAAAACATAACATTTGGACAACAAAAATAGATTTTATAGCTAATTTTAGTTATTTCGGAGAATTATGGCCCAATGTCTTAAGATCGCTGACTGTCCTCTTGACAACCTAGTCCACCCCTGCAAGTAAGTGTTATACGAATCTACTATTCTAAAATGATAAAATAACCTGATTAAATTGATTACGATGTACCATGCACCACACTTGAAAGAATTTAAAGCAAGTAAATAAGGTTTATTAAAAAATGTACCACAACTCTCATTCTATTTTTAAGAAATTGATTTTTTTTTTTGTATAAAGATTATAAGCTATAATAAAATCCATTTTAATTTTATAAATATTAAAATTGCTTATCTATAAGTAGAACTATAACTAATTGGTATTAATTATTTGTATTTTACCTAGTAACAAGATATTTTATACTCGAGTAAAACCAATTAGATAAATTCCACTCAAGTTTAAGATTTTAAATTAATTACAAAGTAGTTTTCAATACGGTTATAGCATTTACGAGGGCATTTTGATAAAACAATAATTATAATATATAAATATAATATCATTTACTTATAATCATACAGAGTAAATGGTTATTGCCCATTTATAAATGTCAGTAAATGTTTTAATATGTTCATATGTCTTACTCAGTTCTAACACATAATATAATATGTGTTTTAAAAATACATGTTTAACAGCGATAAAAATTATAAATGTATTGAAAATATGAAATATTGAAAATAACGTAGTTGGTATCTAAAAAGTATAAAGGAAAATAATATCATAAAATATTTCTGAGTGAAGTATAGAATGTATTTTTATTATTGTTTTTTGGTATTAAGAAAAATGAAACTTATAACTTTTAACCATCGCATGTTTTTTTTTTTTTTTTTCAGTGACAGTTGCAATGA
This sequence comes from Chaitophorus viminalis, assembly GCA_025469195.1. Lineage (NCBI taxonomy): Eukaryota > Metazoa > Arthropoda > Insecta > Hemiptera > Aphididae > Chaitophorus > Chaitophorus viminalis. Next base: position 152,251 of record JAIPRK010000325.1, read on the forward strand.
TGAAAATTTATCTAAATGTGCCATTAAATTGTAAGCGCTTCTTATTGTTAAATATAATATTTTACATTGCAGCATGGTATAATGGAATGATTTGCTGCAGTATCTCTCAGTGCTGCAGTCAATCACTCTCCGGTGGCACTGCTAGTAGTCGGATGGGTGACCACACGATTCTAGCGGCGTTATCCATATTTACACACATATCCACTAAAGAATAAATAATGTTTTTCAACCAAAATTTGTTTTAAATTCGTAATAATTAATTTTGAAAAATGTAATTAATACACTTTAATCAGAAACTATGTATGTTTTTAAAATTATTTTTCAGTCCACGGGTCATTGAGATCGAAGAACTAAGTTGTTGCTGTGAGTGGATGCCTCAGTGCTTAATAATCGCATTCGAAAAATGTAAAAAAATTTTGGGGATAAAACCTAAAGGTAAGATATTAGTGCGAACACAAATTGTATGTAGTGGTAAATGCCATAAGACAATATGTTAAAAACTATTCGAAAATAAATATTGAACCTACTCATTGACCTTATTTGTTTTGCTGAACTAATAACCAAAATTAATGTGTACTATATTTTGCCGAGGAGCCGTGAGTCCAAATTGTAGACACATTGTAGACGGATTGGACTAGTTGTTCTTTTGGACGTAATACGCTGCTAAATTATAATTATTATCCTTGAAATCCTTGTATCTTAAAACCAATACTCCGAGATGGCCGGCCCTAAGCCCCTAAGCCGGCAAGGCGCCTAGGTAAAAAGATAGCTACTAACGTGAGGTACCATCATAATTGTAAACCTACGTTCAGGGGATTAACTGCCCATATTACAATCCTGTACCCTTTATATGTCGTCCCTATAGATACTAGAATGTCATGAGCTAACCATTGCCAACTCACCCAAATTATGCATCATACTCTCCTCGTACATTTCACGTTTTGGATAGTTATATGTAACCAATGCAAATAACATCGTCACGTTTCTTAAAACAAAAGAATTTTTCTAGGTTTTAAAGTTCAGTATTAAATATTATATAATTATTATGGGTTTTGAAATTAATCTATAATTGGAAAGAAAAATAGAGAGCATACCATTAGGTCCTACACTTTGTTTAAGAGGTAGATTCGAGATTAAATTGAATACATCAATTTTAGCAAATGTAAATTAATTGAACAAAAAGGTTGAATTTTTAATATTATCAATTGAGTGATAATTTTGGAAATGCGCGTGCAAAGAAACAGAAGAATTACATTAGACCTTTGAAAAATAAGATTATCAGCAGAAACAGAATCGATTGAAATTTTTTGTAAACGAATAGTAGGTACATTGCAGAAGTTTGCGTGCAATTTTCAATTGAATGCCTGTACACGCTATTCACGAAACGGAGACAAATCATCGTAAAACAAATAAATTGCTCGCTCGTTTCGTTTAGAATCTAAAAATACAAGACTTGAAGATTTATAAATTTATCAATAATTATTATGACGTTTTCTCTATCGCACTGTATTATTCTAATCGAATTGTTTTGTTTGTTATTTTAAAATAAATCCATTCAATTGATTGCATTACAGTAAGTACATCAGTTATCCATGCGGTAAAATACAATCTAAATTGAGAAATTAACGTCAATTCATTTGTAATTATTATTAGTCGAATATTGGTAGTACGACGTTTTTTAATACTATCGCATTAAAATAAAGTATATAGGGCAAAAAAATTATCTCGATTTCGTTAATGAAATATAAATGCATGCGAAATAAACAAACGTTTAAATTACAAGTAGGCACCGTAAAAAAATTGTCGACAATTATCAATTATCATCATCTCATAAGATACTATTAGCAATCGTAATAGGTACACGTGTACTGCTGCACTTGTGCGATAGAACGAATAAATTGAGAATTCGAATCAATAGGGACAATTTTATTGAACTAAATAAATCGGAAAAGAACTGAAGTCAAAAATGTGGGTGATTGCCATGAACCAACCATAGTATATGGACTATACCCTGCAGCGGCGATGGCGGTAGTCTTTGGAGTTTTGTAAGTTTTTGAGTTTTGACTTATTTACTTTACACACAATAATTATAATACAAATATATGTTTCGAAAGAAAAGTGCATCAAAGATCATGAAATCGTTATAATATGTTGTAGTAAGTACAAAATATCGTCATTGACATGTATAAGTTACAACCTTTAGTTTTTAATTTGTTATAATTTTATCTACTAAATTGCATAAATATAATAAAAATAAAAATTTTTTATAATATAAGAAAAAATAATTATAACCCATTAAAGAGAAATTAAAGTAATAATCGAACAAATGAAGCAGCCTTGAAACTCGTTGATTATACTACGTATCTTAGATGACATGAAACAAACTGAAACGATTATAAATTTCAATCTTTCGATATTATTATAATATTAATATATGGTTTAGTTCGTATACGAGTGCGGCTGTACTATATACCTATATAATGGCTACAACTACACATCGGAATCACGGAGCGTAATTTTCAACACGAACAAGCAATTAACACTAATAGCGATTAATAATATATTGTATTTAATGACGCTTAATAATATTATATTATATAATTTTTACGTTTAACAATAATATAAAAAAAAATAAAATAATAATAATAATAATACCGGTCCATTAACGGTTGAAAGACCTTCTGCTCTTGTAAATCTTCGCATCATTCTACACAAACACTTGTCAGAATTTTCCGTCCATACACGCTGTGGTTATACGTAATAATATAGCATTGATGTCGTACATGGGCGTGTTGTACCGATACATTTAAACACGTTGAACCGTGGATGTTGTAGATAATTACAAAATTTATAATATGTATATGTATTATGCTAAATGCGTCCAAGAACATTGCAGGGCACGAATGAAAATGATACACGTGTCGCACGATAATTCCGCATGTGATGGGCGAATTTGTAATCGAGAACCAAGCGTACAGGTATACAGGAATTATTATTTTTTTATATGTCCTGAAGGTAGTTTTACATTTTTCTTATTATAATATAGTATAAAAGTATGTATAGTATATTATTATACTTATCCCCGCATGATAATAAAATATATGATGATTTGTTATTGATACGCAACCTTATTCTTTTTTCCGATTACGAAATCAAAAACTTATATTATGGCGACCCGTGTAAAGTTACATCCTATATAATTATATATAATATGTGGATAGGTATGAATAAACAGATCGGTCAAAGAACATCTTCCATAAATACTTGGAGTTAAAAACCAGAACATAAAGTTGCGATCAATACAGAGAGGAATGGAAGAATAAGGTGTTTGGAGCAATGTCGTAGGCCCCAGTGGCCTTTAAAAGTTCAACGAAAATAATTAATAAGAACTGAATTTTAATATTAAAGTATTAATTCATGAAAATGGATATTATACCCATTAAATTATCACATCAGCTAATAAAAAAAAAATACTTAAAAATCGAAAATTTCAACTGTCTATAAATAAGTCAAAAAAACTTAAAATATTTCGAAAACATAACCATGTATAAAAAACGATAATATAAATATTTTTGTAAAAATTTTACTTATTTTTGATTTTTCATTTTTGAGTGAAAGAAAAAAAATGTATTTTGTCAAAAAGTGGTTTTGCATAAAAATTCCCGTTTTTTCGTAATTTTTTCATGGTTTTTCTCCAACGCTTTCCCAACCAAATTTTTAACTTTTGACTTATCAAAGTACAAACTAGATTTACTTTACTTTCAGAAAAGTTGCTATGTAAAAAAATCGAAACATTTTTATTGCTCTAAGAGGTATCGTCAAACTCAAAAAAAAAAAAAAACACATTACCTATTGTAAAATCAATACATTCATCACTCAGAATCTAAAACTAAATAATATTCAACGCACTAATCTTGAGTACTTATAAATAGACGTAAGAAACTGACATAAACATATCCTAAACATTGATGTTCGATATGAATAAACATAAAAATCGTTTGTGTAGGGCCTACACTGTAGATATAACAATAATAATACGGATAAGGACATTTGGACGAAGTCCCTTGAACGTGGCCGTTAGACGGACGCAGGAACATTTGCATATCAAAAAAATAAAATTACCAATTGTATCATGTATAATGTGCATAATATATTGTATTTAATATCATTTATTGTATTTATTTTACCTTATCGCAATATTATTGTTAGAACATTTATCATGCTGATAACAGTGGACCATCATATTATAATACATTATTATACAAAATATATTTTAGACGATGTGCTAAAAACAAATAACAAACAATATTTTATTTAATTTATTTAAATGTTTTTTTAACAATGGCAATAAATTTAAAAAAAAAAAATAATAATAATAATAATGTTATCGACTCTTTCAAGAATCACGGACAGATATGGAGGAGAGAAACTATATGTAATATTAATTTCTCCATGTGCATTCGATAATTATTTATTATATTCAATATACAATATACATACATACATACATACATACATACATACATACATACATACATACATACATACATACAAGTATGGCTGGCATATGACGTGAACAATTTTTTTGCACTCCCTATTCCCAGGTCATTTGGTTGCGCCTATAACACGTATATATTTACAACAATATTTACAACTCATTTCACGTTATAACTGCGCGCACTCGTGTACATATATGGAAAAAAAAAATACGAATTAAAATTGTATTATAATAATAAAATCACTTCACCCGTGATCGGCTTCACGGTGAATATTCGTACGTCACACCTTTATATATAGTAGTATACCCTCAACTGCGCACGTACATAACCAACAAGGCATATAATCGTCATATTATTATTATTATCCGCGTGTACTCTTGATGTCATATTATTATTACTATAAAGTAATGGAATTAATTTAGTTTAAAGTGTACGATATAATATATGTATCACATATAGGTACATGGAACTATCGCGTCGGCCATCAACCGCGAACGTGACGAATAAATCTCTCGATATTATTTATCGATCAAACGTGGTAATGCATAATATATATACGAGTATTTACGTACACTGCATTTCATCGTATAAAAAATGCATGTATAAATTATATTCTATATTATTTATTGCATAATTATTGTTGGATATTTCAAATTACATAATTCATTCGGACAAGTCAGCTGCGCAACAAGGTGGTGGTGTGTGCTCAACAATTAATGTGCTTCGTCGCGTTTGGGTCAATCAGTTATACATGTTTTTATTATTATCGTATATCTGAATAATTCCGAATTATTATTACTTCTGCCAACCCGACGCCATTAAAGTTATGATGTTTTTTGAAACAATATATCTCGTCAATATACCAAACAACAACAAATAAATGTTCAGAAAAATCAGAACCGTGAAGTTAAATTAGATATATACAAGTATTTGTACCTAAATTAGAAACGGTTTTTTCACATATAACTAATTGTATTACTTACAGCTAACTATATGATTTAGATAATATAAATATACTTGGAATCGTTTAAATTTAACATTATAAACAAAATATTTTAAAGTATTTTAGCTCTAACAATACATCTAAATGACCCAGTATATTTTTCAAAACATAATAGTCGGTGAATTATTACAATAATAACACATTAAATAGTGGCCATTTTTAATTAACACATTCATAAACGATATGAGTGAACGAAATTAATAGTAATTAATAATATTATCGACCAGTAAAAAAAAAAAAATCAAACGTTAATATGCTTTTATTGTACGGCAATATGCAAGCTCATGACATTCATGTACTTCAAAGCATTTATATTATATTATCATTATCTATTGGCTATAATTGCCATTCTTACCGTATATTACCAAATCATGTTATCCAGCAATTACACAGCAATTATCAACACAAATGATACATCTATTAGTGACGTATATAGGAATTAAATACAAATGTGTGTTTTTCAGTTTAAAACAATTAAAAATTAAATGTGTAGTAGTAGCACAATAGGTGTTGACATTAAATCGAGGCACTAGTGCAGCCGCTTTGACTTAAAATATATACTTAAACAGAATGCAAAACACGTGTACGCCGTACGGCTGTGTTATAAAGTCATATAAACATTTTTTTTTCCAAAATAATTTCTATACAAATAAAGACGTTTATCTACACATCATTATTATAAATTATAATCAAAGAAAATCAATGGATAAATGAAATAGTTAAGGGGGTTAAGAGGATTGTAAGTCATGATCTTCTGGCTCTGTTTATTACACACGAAACATAGGAATTTAGACGTTTTCCATTTCCAACGTGACCAATTATGCTATAAGAATTTTGGAAGCTGATAATGGAAAAAAAACCCGGAAAAGTTTGCTTGTAAATTGTGTTTGTTGAGAGAATTATGTAGGTACAACGTAAAGAAATATATGCTACCGTTTTTGTACGAATCGTGGTCAGTATGTTTCTAACTTAGACATCAAATGATTTATAAAAATTTAGATACATATATATTTGGTGCACCGAGTTATGCAACTGTGTGGTGTTGAAAAAAGCGATTTACCACGAACGTGTGCGAGTACAGAGGCGTTACGACACGCGAATGGCAATTTAAAATCAAATGGTTTTTTTAAAAAAAAAAAAAAAAAAAGAGGGAAAACTGTCGATCTCTCTCGTAGGGAGAAATTTCGTGTGTGTGTGTGTGTGTGTGTGTGTGTGTGACTGAAGGCGGTGGCAGCGGTAAAATAGAAAACCCATTTCCTTATTTTCTCCGGAAAATTTACCATGTGCTACCCGCAAAAGCGAATTATTCCCGTGAGACTATAGAAAATTATACGTTTATCTACGTTCAAGCATGTCGTCGTATACCTACTTATATATATAAACACGACAAACGGCTCGTATAGAATTACGCGCGAGGACTATCTGTACAAACACACCACACGCAGTGTAATCGTTAACCAAATTCTCGACGTTTTTTTTTTCTCGTCTTTTTACGGTTATGTCCGACGACCCGACCGTCGGCTCGTCGATAAATTGAAACGAGACATTTCGTTGCAAACTGCTCACAATTTCTATTGGTAATAATCGTGGAGAACATGAACGATCAACCCCATTCCTTCGATATAGCCTAGTATATAGCGCCGTATAGTATCATAATACAGTACATGTACGTGAGTAAATCGAATATACATATACATATACGGTATCGTGGATAAATTGTTTTTTTTTCCATTTTGTCGATGTTTCGTGATATTTTTTTATTTTTTTATTTTTATTTTCCATATGTACCTATAAAACTTAAACCTAACCTAATAATACCGAGATTATTATTGGTACGGTGAAATCGGGAATTTTAAACCATAGAAAAAAACAATTGCACTATTATACACGAGAGAATATTATACGACTGATTTTATATATATATATATATTTTTTTAGTTTACATATGCAGGTACCTACTTATTTTATCTGATATAAAAATTTTTAAGTTAATCATTCATCAGATACATATATTATATATTGCTTTCATCTGAGTTTGAAAAAAACATTAACCTTTATTAGTGACTATTTGAAATGCAAAATTACACTATTAACTTTTGTACACGTAAAGTAATTTGTCTATACTTTTTTTGAAGACGAAATTGACAATTTATAAATGTATATATTTATATTTTTCAATGTTCGAAAATTCAATTTTACACCCCCGCAAACTACATAAATCAATAATAAATCAGTAATTTAATGTGTATTACTTCTATTATATCATATAAATTGTAAGTCCACGATTAATAATTAATGTATGAACTGCGGATGCTAGGTAGTATACCAAATCGAAACAATTTATTGCATATTATAATTCGTTTCATTATAACCCAATAAATTACGATTAATCCTATCAAAAGCTATACAATAGGATATTTTTGTTACGAAATCCGCACGATCTTGAAAAAAAATTTCTCAAAACCGATGTTTGAACATAAAATAATATTATATAGCTGGTTGTACAGATTGTAGGTAATTTTTTCCCAATCTATTTTTCTATTTTTTCAATCATTATTTTCTAAATTTTATTATTTCCAATAGAAATTTTCCCAATTGTATTATTCTCAATTTAATTTTTCCAACTGTATATTATTCCCAATTTGTAAATATATGAAATATTGGTTTCACATTTTTATTTTTATTTCATTTTAGATGGACATTTAAAACTGTTTGGTGTTTAGAGATTGTTAAGATTTTTTATTATTACTTTTATTATTTTTTATTGAATAATGGCCGAAATCATAAGTTTAAATAAAAGAAGATGACTTCTACATATACATGGGTATTTATATTTTAAACATCCAGAAAACCAAGGTCGATTATATTGGAAATGTCGAAAAAAAAGTGAATACACTATTTTTTGTGCTATCACGAGTAATTCTGTTCAAAATCTCTGAATTCATAAAGAACCACAAATATCTCAACATTCTAAATACAACTACGAACCGAACATAGAAAAGGTTCATGCCTTGCAAATTATAACAGGTATAATTGGTATAAAGAAAAAAGCCAGTGAACATGTAAAGGCATCTCCTGCACAGGTTCTGAAAACAAAATTCCATAAAGTACCAGTAGGTATTTAAGCGGAACTTCCAGAGCGTGAAAATATTAAAAAAACAATAGCACGTGAACGTGTACAAATTTTTTCTATTGGGAAAATGAATTATTTAAAATAATACTGGGAAAATTATCTTTAGGGAAAAATGGTATTGGAAAAATTAACTATTGGGAAAAATGGATAGGGTTATTATACAGCGTAACCTCATCGTGCATATAACAATAGTAATAAGTATATTACCCACGCCCGGTGTGCGTATGTAAAATACATTAATCAAATGCCTATATGGCTATACACTACAATATACGTATATAGGATTATTATGCGGTATGTGTAAAACATTTCGTACCCATTTACACTTTATTGTGATGTACGTAATATAGTTTATACGTCGCACGCATACGGAATACAGCGTTTTGGCGAAAATGCGTATAATCTTATGTAATAAAACGATTCCGGCGGGCGGTGGTATAATCGCGCGTGTATATAATAATATGGCGATTGTGCACTAAAAGACGATGGCAAAAGAGTATATTATTATAATGATACCGTGGAGGGAGGACAGCAGGCAAAGCAATAAGCGTATTTATACCTATAAGCGTACATACAAACACTCATTTATATACACCACGTATACGCAAATATATACGTGTATAACACGATAATAATAAAATGCAAATTGGTACATTCCATAATGAGTATAATGTAAGTCCGTATGTAGCAATAACGATGGACATTAGTGTTGCGATAATGCGTGTCTGTTACACACGTTTATATGGACACACGTACATATTGTGTTGTTACATTTAGTATATTAAACGCACACTCGCACACACACGGATATATTGTACACTTATATTTGCAGAGACTTCGGATAGCCGACCGTGTTCTGTAGACGCGCGCGCAAAAAAAAGAGGAAAACGAATGGGTGTAACGTGGCTAGGTCGGGTGGGTTACGGGAATAGACGATTTTGCTTTACATCATCGATCTTTTAGATTTGAAGAAAATTAATTCGAAAATACTATCCTGGGTGAATCATTCGGAGATGGATCGGTTAATATTCATAAAAATAAATAATAATGACATATATATCTATATAATAATATATAATTATGCTACGACGACAACTTAAATAACAAGCACCGAGTTCGAATCCCGTCTCTGGGTAAAAACTATTGTAGTCTGTAACACTGCTTTTTCTGTTTTTTTTCCCCCGGAAAACTATTGAAAAAAATCGAAGAAAGACCTCCTACAATAGTGTCAACTCGACTAAATTATTTTTTTAAAAAGTTGTAGGTTTGTACACACCGGGAGCACTATATTTGGTGAAAACCGTGTAGCAAAAAAAATAATATAAACCATGGTTTCACTCAGAATCTAAAACATATCGTGGATCAATTATTGCAGCGGAATTACATACAGCCCCACATATACATACATGATATTATTCTATACATATACTTGTACATATATTATTTGTGTGTGTGTGTGTGTGTGTGTGTGTGTGTGTGTGTGTGTGTGTTTACACTTACGCGTACTCTTGTTCGTATTATTATACTCGTATGTACACATATTATACACAGAGTCGGAAACCCGATCTCGACGGAATGTTGGGTCCATTTTACCGACTAAATACCTTAAAAGTGACATTTCTGGAATGCTCGGCGCATATTTTACACACGCGGTTAATAAAGTCTTTACGCGATAACAATCGAATAGCTGAAGCCGTCGGTCAAGGAGAAGGGGATGGGTAGGGAAAAGGGGGGGGGGGAATGGGCGAGACGACGACCGAAGTATAGCGAGCGAGAAGGATGCGAGAAGGATGCGAGAAGGATTGCTGCCTGGGCGCACCACTCGTACTACAGCACCGCACGTATACTTACCTGTATGTGTGTGTTTATAAAATATGTGTCCTCCGCACCGGCAGACGAGCAGACGGCTATAAACATGCCCGTGTATACATATATATAAATTTTATACCCGTATACATGTACACTTGTACCTATATAATATTATATATACATACGTGTATTATACGCTAGAGATGGTCCGCTTTACTTTCACCGTAATTTATTCTCCAAATAAAAGTATAATATACACCTCGTCCGCGACGCGCCCGGTACCGAACCTGCGCGCACCTGTCCGCGCTACATTTTATTGTTGTTGGAATAAAATAATAATAATTGGTCGGCCATATATTATCATAAGTATATACTACTATATATATATTTATATGTTTATTATACGTAATATTATACTACTATATATATATATATATATATATATATATGGATAGGAGCGTATAATTCTGATTTATAATATTATTAGATATTACCCATGGAAGCGCAAAAGTGCAATTTTTATTTTTTCGTTAGGTAGATTATTTTTTATTTCGATCAGATTTTTCAACACTTAACTTTAACAGTAATACTATTATGTTATTAAAGTAACGTACAACAGAGGTTCCCAAACTTTGTACATGGTATACGACCTATTTTGGAAAAGTTTTAAATTTTGAAGACCCCGATAATTATAATGACCTTTCTTGCATTTTGATAAAACTAAATTTGGACTCCAACAAAAGTATAATAAATGCTTGATACAGAAACACAAAAATTACTGTATCATAATATATTGGTATTCATTGAGATAAGTGTTCATACAAATAATAATGTTTATATTATACAACAATTTATATATTTTGAAATTTAATGCGATCCACCAAAAATATAATCAACATCCACTTTTGGGTCACGGCCCACAGTTCGGGAATCTCTGACGTACAATATATATAAATCTATAGATATGAAAATCCTTTGACGCAAACAAACGAATTATATAAGCAGACATATTATTATATCACTCTTTAGACCACATTTAGGTTCGAATATATAATAGTAATTTATCAATTTTTAGTTATTTTCCATAATTCTACGTCTCATTATAACTGTGCAAATATACAACATATGCAAATATGGATGTATGTAATGTCAATAATATATGGCGCGTACCTATACGTACTCATTGACTAACTGACCAATAGATTAAGTAGCCTCAGTGTTGCTATTATGGAATACTAAATGTTTAAATGACATTTTTAAATAAGAAAGCATTGTGTGCGATATTCTAAGAAAAGATTGCAATAATATACATTGACATTCAAGACCTAATTATAATGATAGTAAAAAAATGTATTAGTGTAGCGTTTATTCTTTTACTATGTACATTTTACAGTTGAACACGCAAAAAGTTCTGCATATGTTTTTCGAACATAAGCTAATATATATATATAAGTGTAATATATTATGAACAAAAACAATGTTCTAGTAAAATTCTAAAACGTCGTTTGAGATGCATACGAGTTATATCTGTTTGATGTAATATATTATATACTAATATACAAATATATTATAGATAGGTATGCGAATACAAAACTGCAACACAATAAGGCCCGCATAGTCGTATACTGTGTATACATAAAATAATATAATAAATAACGGTGCAATATAACGTTATTATATTCTTCAACTGAACTACGAGTCACGAGTGTCGAGCTGTTTGCTATGCTGCTTTAAAATTACTTAATTATAGTTATTTTGACATTAGTCGTTTTATATAGTTGGTGTATTTATGATAAAATTAATTCGTCAGTACAGTGATTGCTTTATAAATTCGTACATATAACCCAGCAGGTAGTGAAATGGGCGCAGGTTCCACGACAAAATATCCCGGTAAAAATTGTCTCGTATCTATAAGTATCCCACAACAAAATAAACCATGGAAAAATATCTCTTGCAAACAAACTCTTAATTTCAATAATTATGTTAAAGTTTAAAAATATGTAATAAAACCGAATTATATGTGATATAGATTATAAATTCATACTTATCTTTGATAGTATTGTAAATTACTTGCATTACAAATCACAATATACATTTAAAATTGCTCATGATATTTAATCATTTTTCAGTGTAAAACAATTGAAATGATTCAAATTCAAAAATACGATTAACCGGATTTTTTTTAAAGAATGATTAACAAAACATTCAAAACACGTGTACTTACCTATTTTTAAGAGTGTGTTTAATACAAACAGTTATTATTTTGCCTAGTTCCAAGAGACATTTTTGGTACGTAGTTAAAATACTTAAGAGTTATAAAGAATATTTTTATTTGTTTAACTTTTTTTCTATAATCTTAATGCAATTATTTAATTGTATTCTGAGAGTATAGCCAGTATAGGTATATAAAACCATTAAAACCTAACCTAAACCAACCCATGGCTTTGGATTAAAAGCAATTAAATTACTTGTTTAATAATTTATCATCATTTTGATAAAGAGAATCAGTTTTTGCTAACAACAATGATATTAATTAACTATCCCAATAATTACGCAACTAGTCATCCCATTACATATATGTAACTACATACTGCACTTTCTTCGTATGGAAATGTATTATGCGACTATCAGCAATGAAGTATAATACTTATATAACGTCATCACTCATCAACGTTTTAATTTTCATTATACATATTCTCGTAAGTCGTATCAAGCGAAAATAAGTAGGTACAATAATAAATACATAATTAGTAAGGACACAATTATTTATTAATTTATTAACATAAAATACATTATGTATTGGTATTTTACTTAACTATAACATCAAATCATACGGATTAATTATTATTTTTAAAATGTACAATTTCATTTTATATGTTATACATTTGTAAGTAAGTTGATTGGACACTGCAGGTAAATATATAATTAGATCTTATTGTGGTTTCATTATAATAATATATTAAGTCTTACACTTGTACTTATGGAAATAATTAACTTTAATGCTCTAATTATAATCCGTTTGTTCAATAGCGTATTTCGGAAAAATGCACTGGTTTGGAAAATTGTTCTAGAAACAAATGTATACCTTATAAGAAATATAGGTAATGTGTGATTATTAATACAAGATTATTAATAATAATAATTATTATTATTATTTTAAAGACTGCAATAGATATTATGGTAATTTAAAAAAAAATACTCGTAGCATATATTATATGTTTTATTAATAACAATTAGTTATAAAAATAAATTTCTATGTAAGATTTGAATAAAAACTTTAAAATTATAATATAACTATATAACAATAACAAATAATTGTAATATCAAAAAATGTATTAATATCCGTCAACTTCTTGAAGTTACCACTTATAAATAAGAATGCAACTGATAATCGAATGTGCATCTATAGGTAAATATACATTATACAATAGTGAATAGCTGTATTAATGAATAAAACAGTCAAATTACTCAAACGATCCTCCTCAATTGTACACTTAGTAATTAGTATCACACTTCAGTTGTAATTTTGTTATAATCACTGAGTAATACATCATTAAAACTAATAAAATATAATAACTACAAATAATTTTTCTAACGATAAAAGTTATTATAATTTTTTGTTAACTATCAAAACATTTAAAATCTCAACTCTTCAAGCCTTAAGGGCTAACAAAATTATTCTTTAGCAATCGCTACTCTTTTAATGGAAAAATAATTCAAAATGTATATTTAAACTTTCGTTATTGAGAAAGAGAATAATATAATATACTCGTTATTAAAAACTATTATTTCTTTGTAAAAAAAAGAAAAAAACACAAAAAACTAATGTTTCCGCCCAGGATCGAACTGGGGACCTTCTGCGTGTTAGGCAGATGTGATAACCGCTACACCACGGAAACGTTGAGTATTAGGGTTGAATTCTTTAATAATTAAGTTTATATCTAATGCATTATTTTGAAATAAATTGTTTATCAACAAATATGAAAAATATTTCGAATTTCAATACCCAATTTTAATTCAAACCATAATTACGACTTCCAAGATCCTTAGTAATGTGTACAAGTATTATAGCTTACATATTACCAGCTCTAGTGCTTTACAGTATACCTATCTTATCTTTGCTGTTATGTATGGAAGATCAGAGTCCCTATAAGGGGATCGGGGCTGTTTGACCTAGAGTAAAGAAGTCCGGCCTATTTAATGTGCTCGTAGTGGGCCCGTTGAAAATAATTTGCAATTTTGAAATTTTAATAGGAATACTTATGTAGTTATATGACAAATAACATAATTATATGAATCATAAATTAAGATGTATGTAAATAAATAATATTTATGTGTTGGCTTCAACGATACCATTTCGACTATATCAAAAGTGAGTTCGCTGAGCTTAAAGCCCATAAGATAAAATTTTAACTCGAAACCAAAATTATGTTAAATATAAATTAAAAAATCCTCGTTTTTTTATCTCATCTAGACAATTTTTTAATGAAAAAAATAAAAATGACAATATTATTATCAAATCCTTATGAATATTGATTTTTAATAATTTTTGGTTAGTTGTAGATATTACTGGAAGTTTTGTAAAGGGTCCGGACGGCGGACAAACATTTAGTACAGGGGCCCAGAATTTGATGTGTGGGCTTTGTTCTCTGTGTAAGACTGTAAGACTAAAACACTTAGACATTAAGACATAAATACTAGGTGACCTACTATTTAGGCTATTATCTTCAATCAAATATCAAAATACTTAGATACATCACCATCACATCACATGTCTAAACTAGAGTTTTTTGATGGATGAAATTTTAAAAAGTAAATACCGAATGATAAGTTATCACTGATAAGTGATAATAATTGATAGCCAATAAGTACTAAGTAGGTTATTCAATATATTATGGAATATGGATAGTGAATTGCATTCGATCAACATCTATTTAAAATCATTTACATACATTTGGTTTAAAAGAAATCTATATCCCACTTATTAAGACTTTGCATATTAAGAACGATCATTTTTTAACATAAAATATGTTAAACAAGTCATTATTGAATCGAATGACACAAAAATCTTAAAGTTATATTATTAGATATAAAAGTTTTACCATGTATAATATAAAATATATGACAATATTCAACGTGAGAAAATACAAAAATTAATGTTTCCGCCCAGGATCGAACTGGGGACCTTCTGCGTGTTAGGCAGATGTGATAACCGCTACACCACGGAAACAGTTGTATATATCATTAAATTACATGGCGATATTACTTAAATACTCATCTTCAAAAACCTACCTATAGAGATTACCTAAATTTAATATAAAAATTAAAAATTATCCATTTAGTATAAGTATACAGCTATCATATAGGAAAATACAAAAGTAAAATTATGTGACAGATACTTTTAGAAATAAAACATTCATCTTCACTTAATAATATAGGTAGGTACCTTTATATCATTTACCTATCATACGAATATCTATATATGTACCTAACTTGTATATTAATTGTTAATTATATTAATTATTTGTTTATGAACGTAATATAAAGGATCTATATCCAAATATTGAAATTGCCCTTCAAATATTTGTCACCACACCAGCTACTAATTGTAGGTACTGCCGAAGTTCGTTTTCAGTGTTAAAAAGAATGAAAAATTATTTACAATCGACTATGTCACTAGAAAGATTAAATGTTAACTACCTATATAAAAAGTGATTTAACGTTATCATTAGAATATGGATAAGATATTATTGATGACTTCTCAAGAATTAAATCTAGAAAAAAAAAAAACTATGAAAACTACAAAAATTAACTATGAATTCAAAATTTAAACATTAAAATTAAATAAGATGTATTAAATTAATTAAAACAATTATTTTTTTTTTGTTATAAATTAAATTATGTTTTTTTTTATAAACGTGGTTACTTAAAAAAAAATAAATAGAAGATGTTATAGGTACTTGAATCAGAATTCTTTTTAGTTTAGTTACTTTATGAAAAAATAATTGCATATTAGGTACCAATTGAAAAAATACATTTATTTTATGATATTTTATAAAAAGTTTATTATAAAAGTTTTTTTTTTTTAATAGAGGCAGAAAATTAGTAAATCCACTCCTGCATCTATGATCTATTATATTAATTCTTTTAATAAAATAATCTGATTATAATTTATAAGTACACTTCTACATTTTATATAAGAGATTATCATACGAAGGTAAAAATGAAAATTGTAGTACATATTATAGGTAATACTTAATTACCTACGTTATAAAATAATCCCGTAGTTTCGAAAAAATTTCTGTTTCGCTACTTGGTAGATATAATAGATGGTTCACTAAGTTTACTTAATCCAAGTGCGGTTTATGATGGATCAAGAAACCAGTCATTGCTGAATAAATAAATTAATTATAATTTATGCAATAAATATTATAATTATACCTATGTTGGTGTGCTACAGCAATTATTAATATATTTGATGAAATATTAGTATAACGTGAGTGACTAGTAAAATAAAAACGCCCCCATATTTTGAATTTTCATCTGACATTTCAATTAATGAAACAATTAGTGAAAACTGAGAAGGATTTTGTATTTTAATAAGATACATAATTATATTAGAAATAATATACTACGTAAACCCATTATTAATCAACGTTGCAACTTTTCTCCAAATGGGATACACAAACTTCTTTAAATAATTAAATACTTATTATGACGTGTTACTTGTTTTCGTTGTTTGCATTGTATTGTTAAAATTATTTTGATCATACGTCAACCACATCATCACGTGTGATATGTGAGCGCCTGTAAGATTATTTTAATCTGACTAACTTATTAGCACACTGTACACTTATTATTAATTATTATATTCTAATACAAAACACGAACAGTTTAATGCGTTTATTTAGTCTAAGTGGTACCGTGTTATAATAGATTATAAGTGAAGCCAGAAAGATATTATGTAGTTTAAATGTTTAATTAATTTAAAACATTATTGAAAAATACTAAATGAAATTATATATTTAAATAATCAATATCATCGCTTGAAAACTATTTTCCACTTAGCATATTATATAATATATATGTTTAAAACTCAAAAAATTCCTATCTCAATAATAATAAAGCACTTATTAATATTTATCATACACTTTTCAATTAGAACAGTTGTTCAAAAAAAATCTAATTATTATTCATTTTTTTTATTTAAAGTTTATGAAATCTACAACTATACAACTATACCCATATTAAATAATAAAAATAAAGGTGAAACGATTAGGAGGGCTCTCAATGAAACTATTTTTGATTTTAAAGAGAAATTTTAGTAGAAGAGGTCTCTACACCATTTTTTCGTATCAAGTCTTTGTGTCGGGTTGTCTAATGTCTGAGTTGTGGTATGAGAAATGAAGTATAAACTTTATGAAGTAAGGTAATTTATTTTAATATTTACCTTTTATCTTTTCTTCTGTAAGAGGATTCAGAATTCAGATGTATACGTTTTGTAAATAATCAACATCTGCGTTTCCGTGGTGTAGCGGTTATCACATCTGCCTAACACGCAGAAGGTCCCCAGTTCGATCCTGGGCGGAAACATTAATTTTTTTATTTTTTATTTGTGCAATAAGTCATCGAATTTATATAATCTATATAATTCAAGCTTATCGTTAAAAAATTGGCTAAAAATTGTGAGAAAAAAACATAAATATCTATGGTCAAAACAAAAACTGATACTCCAAAATAAACACCAAATTCAACGTAAAAAACGTTTTGTTGTAATTTTGTACAACACGTAACTAAGTTCGTTTTTTTATATTTTGTTATTACAAAATAGTTAATAGATTCACTTCCATTGTATTTTTGAATAGTTATTACAAGGGTAATCTGATTAATTGAATCAAAGATACTGCAGGAAGTGGTCATTTTTCTTTTTAACTATCATATACTCTGAATTCTCAAGCTGTGCATTCAGCTGGCATCCGTGAATTATTAAAGAAAAAAATCAGGTCCCCACCAAGTAACTTTGGGTCAAAGCCTAAAACGAAATTTTAAACGTACAACGTAGGCCCTATTTTTGTATGCATCACGACCACCGTGTGTAGTGTGTACTACCGTGTGAACTTGCGGTGTGCACCACGGCATTACTAATCATCATTTAAAATGTATAAAATGATATGCCACATGTACAAATGCAAGCTGCTATAGGAATAAATGAAAATAGTTTATGCATCATAATTAATATTTGTTCACCATTCAATGTAGTGAAACTAAGAGAGCCTTAAGAAATTTTACAATCATAATAGCGGCGAATATAAGGTGTAGTCACACAATTCTGTATATTCTGTAATAGTACGACCGAAATCGTTTCGTTCGAAATCACATTATTTAGCACGCTGGTCGTTGGTGCAATAGTGCATGCCTATATATTATAGTTTCAATATTATAGTAAGGCGAATGTTTGGAGCAAATTTCTAAAAACGTGAGATATAATGTATATGTTAGCGAATACAAATCATCATCATAATTCATAATGCTGTCGCACTGGATCATGCATAATATTATAGTTGGAGACTATAATCTGTTTAAAATATTTTGCGTAAAAAAATGCGTGGAACCATATTAAATAGAAAAATACGGCAGTAGGTATTATTGCCGTAGTCGTTTGTAGCAGCCACGATTGGGATATAGGTATTGTCCGTTCATTGTCGAGCGGAAATATAAACTATAATAATATGTTTGTTTCTTCGTTCTCCTCATCTTCATATTACCTTATAGCATCACTGTTATTACAGAGTAACTAACGTGTACACATAATATACTATAATATATTATTTATATTTGTATATAAAGCTATAAAGGTATAATATTATTGTAATATAAACAGCTCGTTTCTTTTTCGACACGCATATCAGTTTAAATCAAAAGTAATTCATTATCCTATTTTTCGTTTTCAAATCATTTAAAACGTTACACGCCCCTAGGGCCCACGTTCCATTATCGTATATTAACTTGTTCATAATCAATCAAATCGTATATAAATACGTCTTGAAAACTTTTATGCGTGTCAGTATGCCACGTGTGAGTATTTGTGTACGTTTATATTATAATTATTATTACAATTAATGCTGCAGTACAATTCGTATATATATATATGCCGTCGCTGTATGAGTATTGTTTTTTTTTTATCATAAAAATTATTTCATTCATACCTGTTTGTTTTATATACCTACATATTTAGATATCGTTGTTTGGATTACCTGCTCAGCAACGGAGTACAAAACGAAATAATAATATTAATAATAATAATATATGTTACCTAATATTTTCGAAAAAGATTTTTAATAAACGGTCGCGGAGGTGGGTCGACTAATTTCTCAGTGGGCGTGAATCGACTGAAACTAATTACAATTGACTAATGTAGGCATATGTACAGTATAAACACACACACACACACACACACGAGTGCTCGCACATACGTAAATAAATGTATAGTATTTTATTTGTTATGACGAGGTGGAGCCATTGTTGACAACTAGTTTTTATATACGAGTGTGTGCCGTGTACCTACCTATGTATTCGTATACGTGTGTGCCAGTGCTGTACGCACACATGTATTATTATAATGTATTTATATTGGATAATAATCTTTAAACCCTCTTCAGAATACCAATATACCTGTCCCGAAGCGCGCGCGCGCTCGCGTTTACAATGCAGTCCATCGATTCCGATGTCATTAAACACTAGTCGGAATCGATTAATTCTAATACCGTGTTCACAACCTATCTGTGCCCGTGTTTTTTTATGTTATCATAATATCATATTATATAGTATATAGCAGTGTAACGAAAGAAGAAAATATTATTGTAGCACAACGTTTTAAAAACACGCGCGTGATGTACTTTCGGTGTAAAATATGTATGTACGGTGTTTTATTATTTGCAGGCTCGCCCAGCAACACGCATTACAATAATCATATTGTAATATAATATGTTATGCATCTGATACATATGTATTATCAGCATATAAATAAATATGCGATACCTATGCGTTTGTAAAATGTATTCGACACAATAATTCATTGTATTCATCGACTCGTTTATAGGTATGTACGTAAGATTATACCTGGGCAATAATAATCATTATAACTCCTAAGTTATAACATATATAGGTATGTAAGTATACCAGCTCCTATACCACGTGAAGTGTAATTCGATGATTAAAAATATTTTACAAAAAATTAATTATTTGCCTTATATTTTTATATTTTTTTATGATTTTCGATTTTAATTAAAAATATCTTCTGCATTATTTTACAAGTAGATGAATGTAAAATATTTTAGTATATTATATCAACATACAGCATAATATTATAATATATAATTCAATGGTGTGTGTGCGTGCGTATTTGAGTATGTGAGACGACAAATAATTACAAATTATGAATATTAATTAAGTAATCTTTGTCTTATAGCTGCAGGTACTTATAATGATTGTATAGGTATACAATCATTATTTTCTTTTATACAAATAAAAAGGTTAAATTGATTACTCAATTTATATAGGTGGAAGCCTATATACCTAGTCTAGCTGAAGGGCATCAAATATTCAAATAATTTATTATATATTGCAAGTAACTATATTGTCTTAACATCACTAATCCTCATGCACACTTAACAGATTAGTTTGATAAACAAAAAAAAAAAAAATTGTATTATTAGAAATGATATAGTTTGTGAGTGTTTATGCAAATTTATTAAAGAATATAAATAAGTGGAGAAATAAATCTTTTAGTTTTATAAACGGTTTATAATTATTCGTATTTTATTTTATTTTCTTATGTGTATTACACTTGGTAATTTATGCTGACCAGCATATAAATATTATAGATTTTAGTATAAATTGTTCAAAAAGAAAATATGTTGGCAAAATGGCAACAAACGTGTATGTATATACTTGAAAGTCAAAATAAATATGATAATCCGACCTAATTTAAATTAATATAATAAATTATAATTGTTTTAGTATTTTAGAGTTGCCGAAAATATGTATGGTAAAAAACATTAAAAATAGACTTTTGAACGTATTAACAAATGAAAATTTTAAAAATTTTATTTGATCTGTTGATTAGAAACAATTATTTAATTAAAATATATATAGTTCAACCGTTTATATTTAGTATAATCATACAATCAGTAATATACATATTAATTTAAAAGCGATTTATTTGATATTTAACTTTAAATGAGCAGTTATTTATTATGAATTACAGTTTACCTTATATACTATATAAATCATATATGATTTATAATCAGCCATACAAGATGAGGAATAGAGTAAAAAAAAATTAAACCTTTTTAACAAAATATAGATTAAAGATATGTTATACGAATAATATATTTATTCAAACTAAAAATGCCAGTATTTTCTTATATTATTATAAATAAAAACTATTGGACATATTCATTTTTAATTAAACTTGACACGTTTGTTTAAAAACCAGGGTTTGATATTGTAATTACGTCCAATAATAATAAAATAATTGTTGTTAAAAAACCAAATTATATTATATATTAAAATAATTTAAAACGTATACAACATTTATGTAACCTCAGACATCAGATTCACGTTTGCAATTTTACCTAAGACTTATATATAGAAAACTTTATTTACTGCAGAACATTAAAACAATAACCTAATTTTGAAGAATGATTATTACATAGTATTTTTTTAAATCAATAAATAAGCCCATTGTATATTTTTTGTAAATTAAAACTGTATAGAATTATAGTATAATATTGTATACAATAAAACTATGAAAGGGCATAATTTATGCTTTTTTTACAGAAATGAAATATTAATACGTTGAAAATTATTTATAGAAGACTACCAATAGAAACAATGAAAATTCGGTAATGTTTTTAAATCAAATGAAAACTATAAAATCGATGGATGATAATTTGGAAAAATTGTTTCAATTAATATCCTTCAAACAAGAACAATCGAACACTTTCAGGATTTCCGGTTGCAATAGGTCATTACCGCAAAATATAGCTGTTTCGGTTGACTAGTGAAATCGAGCTATAATTTTCGGATTATAATGATTTTTTATTGGGTTCGGTATATGATTTCTGTCATAGAAGTCGACAGGAAATGAGCAAATATAAAAAAAAGAAGGAAAGGAAAGGAAAAAGAAAGACGAAGAAAGAGAACGGACCTCTGTATTTATATGTTTGATATATAAAACATGGCGGAATACGAGAGGGGTATTGTCATGCGTGATAGCTTTATATTTGTGTTTTATTAGGTCGGGAAAATGGTGTTTCTTTTTATTGGACGGAGTGGTCTCGCATGCACACACAAAATCCGATTCAATTTCCTGTAAACGATAAATTGAAAAAAGAAAGCACATACACACACACGCTCACACGCACTTGCACACGCAAATATATATATAAGCATATATATATATTTATACACACATACACGGTGCATTGGGGTAAAAAAATAAATAGATTTGCCCCCAGCCTCGCCGTTTGCACAAGTTGGGGGATAAAAAAGTGTATAGTTTTATACGGTGCGCTTACGTAGGAAATCTTTTTTCTGGGGTTTATAGCCGAAAAGTTTCACACGGGTATTTTTTCCTAGATATATATAGTTATTACGATTTGCATAAAAATAATAAAATACAATCATTTTTTTTTCAGTGGCGTGCGCACGTGTTATATTGTACGAAACGAGACGACAAAACTGCGTAAAACGGTCTGCGAGAAAAATAAATAGTAAAATCACAAGTAGGTGTATGTGTTTATATAAATATATATATATATATATAATAAGAAGTGCGTGTAAAATGCTTTAAATTTAAATTTAGGTATAATAATGTGAACTAGAATATTTT
This sequence comes from Chaitophorus viminalis, assembly GCA_025469195.1. Lineage (NCBI taxonomy): Eukaryota > Metazoa > Arthropoda > Insecta > Hemiptera > Aphididae > Chaitophorus > Chaitophorus viminalis. The sequence continues at coordinate 175,590 of JAIPRK010000325.1, forward strand.
TGAAATTTGATCATGCGTGGTTAAAATAATGTTTGAGTAAATCAAGTATCACATCTATATACGAAGTAAATAAAACGTACAAAAACAACACAAGCAAAATCTTATATTATGTATATATATGTATATAGAATAGCTTATAAAACGTGAAGTTTATATTGAACCGATGTTGCTCGTAAAATTATAATAAGAGAAAACAATATATATAACTAACCTCGGAATTGTTTGATTAAAAAACATAATTTGGTTCTATTTCGACTATAATACTTATGTACAAAACCAATCGTATGGTATGTATATTTTATGATCTTCCATTTTTATTGAAGAAGAAAAAACAATCTGTAAGTATTTATATTACAAAACGAATAAGAGTTTTATCGATATTATACAATAAATTACTCTTATCGATTGCAATTGAATTTATATTATTCTATAATTTTTGGTTGGATGGATAAGCATATTAGAATATAATAGAAAAGAAAAAGGTATGTTCGTTTAAATTATACTGCGTGTTGGAGAGAAATCTCAAGGAAATAATATTTTATTCATAATACCAGTATAATACATAAACATTAAGAAGGTAGTAAAGGGTTGAAATGACTATACGTAAATATGCGAGCTCACAGGAAGTAGAGGGGGATTGTAATTATTTGAATGTCTTTATATATCCTTTAGGGTTTGGACCGTATTGTCGTATTGTCTGATAATTATTGATAAACCAGTAAAGATAAAGACGTTTAATGGTTACCGCCGCCCGCCGGACGAAGTTTGTATATTTTATTGTACGAAGATTACGCCGAGAACTATATTATGAAGGGTACGTATTTGTTGTGATGTATGAGTATATAGCTGAATAAGTATAATTAAAATAAATAATAATTTTTGAAGACAGTAGGTGATTTAGATTGTACGTATCGATATAGTGTACAAAAAAAAAGGAGAAACAAGTGGGTAGAACAAAAAACTTAGAGTAAAATAACATACTCTAACAATAAATAGACACATAAAAGATTTTACTTATATATACACACGAAAACGAAGAAAGAGAAGAAAGAACTACAGATACATGTATAAACAATTTATTACAGTATTGTAATGGTAAAAGATAAATATGAAATGCATAGGATTGAATATATTTTTGTGAGGTGTACATAACAAGGTTTTTTGAAAAGTCAGAAAATATTATATTTATTATATTAATAATAAAACATAATATGTAATTTGGTATATTATGCAATACAAATATATGACAATTTAGGTACCTACCTATTATATGGAGGGTAATAGAATAAATACAAAGTGAACATTATATCATCTTCTGTGTACATTCTCGACAATTTCCGATCTCGAGATATCTTTACGATTTTTTTATGACAAATATTGAAATAGTGTATAAAGTTGATAATTTGAGGTGATCCTTTTTTTAATTAATTAGTCAACCTATATTATTTAAGACATTCTATTGTTTTACTATATATATATAATGTCTTTAGAAATCTTATACACTGATCCACCTGACCTCTTTCACTCACTTTGAAAATTTTCAAAAATCTCACACCAATCTCAACCTCCTATTAAATGAAAACAATTATCTCTTTTTAATAAATAAATAATCTATATAATAGTTGTTTAGTGATATTTTTACCGGTAAGTAAAGGATAACCGCGGTCGTAATTAATATTGTATTTTTTCCCTACACTATTAAATACAAATATAAAATATATAATAATAAAATATTTAACTTTATGACGACTGATTGCGCCTCCCCAGTAATGTTTACACGCCCCCTAGGATATGAAAACACTGTTATATACATTAGCTTCATGTTTAAAAGACGAATACAACAATGTCATTCACTAATTTCTGTATATACCTCACCTTCCTGTGTTTTAAGTTTTTTTATTGTAACTCCTTGAAAATGTACAATACGAAGTCTTGCTATAGGGATTTGCGTGGTGTACTGATGTCAAAAATAAGTAATCCACAATTGCCAAAATCCACGTAAAATTAGGTATTGTCATGACTCATGGATCACATGAAATCGCAAGAGTACTTCTATAGTTCTATAGTGACTAATCTATACCGATAAGGCAACAATATTGATGAAAAAAATACATGTTCTACATTTAAACGCGGATAGTAGCATTGTAAGAGATTTTTATTTTTATTTTTAATATTATATTAATTTATCTTTTCAGTTATTACAATATTATGATTTATGAAGTAAGTAATTTACTCCTACATTTTTTACTTTTCACATCATCCGCAAAATCATGCGACTCTTACGCTAAGGTCAACTGGTTAAATATAGGTACAGTGGTCAGTGATATATGCAATAAAAGTGATTACCGAGTTATTACAAGTGATTACACTGATTATAGTTGCAGGTCTACATAAAATATATACACCGATAGATAATAATGTACAATTTTTAATTTAATATTTAATATACTTATGATGAACATATTATGCACCTACATTAAAATAATATGGATTGAAAGTATATTCTGCGTACGCATTTACAATGTATTATGTAATATAATTTATAAATTATAATATTATATTATATTCAGTCGTTGCGGTTGTGCGCGATTTGTGTGTTTAAACCCATACAATATTATTCGTTACAATTTAATTTGTTGTTTTTTGTAGACACCTCGCTGCCTACGAAGAAACGCTTCCGGACCTGTTTAATGAGCATTTCCTCTAGACTCGTGTCGGATGTAATATTGTAAATTATGTACATCATAATAATATTGCAGTGCTCGAAGTCGCTGCAGATTTCGTATATAGACCCGCATGCATGGCACCGGTTAGTATGCCTTTGGCGTTTATCGTACCATTAAAATGAAAATTTATGATGATTTATATGTACATACAAAACAATGTCCGCGTTTTTTAACTTTTTATAATACTACTACTATCAAATTAAATTCTGTGTAGTTCTGCAGCGGTTGGCAAAATTATTGAGTTGTCTGTCCGACATGCGCATTCTTACGGTTTTCTATACATATACCAATTATATTGTTATAACTTAAAATAATTTCTCTTAAAAAATGCCAACAGATGAACGGATCAACATTGTTTTTTGTTTTTCTTCAACGCCATTACACCTCTAAAATCAAAATTTTATTTCGACACATATGAGTATGAATGTTGTTAATAATTAATATTACTTGAACGTTTGGTTTCATTATAATTATATGTTATTGTTCCTTTTCCTGCAATGCGGAAATAATTCATTATACTGCAGATATCCCCATCTGCAGCTGGAGATTTAAAGGAAAAAACCTTAATAATATTTAAGAATAGTTATAGAAATTGAATAATAAATTAATTGTTATGTTTATTTGAAACGATAAATCCTTAAATGAAAAAGCACTACGGGAAAAAAATAAAAAAAACTAATGTTTCCGCCCAGGATCGAACTGGGGACCTTCTGCGTGTTAGGCAGATGTGATAACCGCTACACCACGGAAACGTTGAGAACTGAAGTATATTTAGTGGCTTATAATCTTATTTGAACTTATCTACTTATATTCATAGTTTCATATTATTATTATTTATAACACTATAACGACTATAACTTATACTATATAGGTACACAATCCCCATAATATAATATACATAATTACTGATGTAAAATGCGTATGTATTTATTTCAATTTGTATGTTTGATTTAACGTTATATAACGACTTACTTATTAATTACCTACCTATTTGGTACATTTGAAAATAAAATCAGTTAATTTATCATAAATATTGTAGTAGTTATTTAAAATAATGCAGGTAGCTATTATATGTTTATCTACAACTACAATAAAATATGCAGTTCTTCCCAATCTGTTGTAGATACCCAAACAGCATTTATCATAACGTTTGAAACAATATTTATGTATGATTGGATTTTAAATATTCGAAATAAAAAGTTTGTTCAACATTGAATATATATTTAATTTTTCATGTTGAACCTGAAACATTTAATAAGAATTAATTAACATTCGAAAAGAAATATTTAAAAATTAACGAAAACTTAAAATTGATTAAATGTTTTATACCTGAAAAGTGAAAATTATCCAATATTACAATTTATATATACCATAACGATTGGTTTATATTGAATATCCAACAAAAAATCGGTATCTACCTATTTAAATTAAATAGGTATATAATTTTGATTTGGTTTTGATTGACAATTTAATAGGTATAGTATTTCCAGTTGAAATATTTGGTTGTATTCATACTAAATGCATATTGATTAACATTTTAATAATCAACATTTATTTAAATTTAATTGTTAAATTAAAAGTTCACTTTACTAAGTCAATACCCAGTCAATAAATAATAATATAATATTAAAATAAAAGACACCAAATTTGTGCTGCTGAATATAAAAGAATAAATATACTTGCACTAATTAGGATCGTATAGGTTATAATGGTTAAATAAAAATGTGATGATATAATAATAATAAATTATTATTTATTAACCAAAACAAATGTTTTTGGTACCTACCTACTAATAATAGATATACGATATGTCGATATAAAATATTATAATAAAACATTATGTATACCTTACCTATGTAGGAAGTTGGCAAGTTGCATTGGTCAACTTAATTTAATTTCAAATTAAACAACGGTTGTAAAAAGTATTGTTATAAAATCAATTTATCAATTAATTTAATTCAATATATACGCTACTCTCCAGTCTGGCTAAAAATTTCAAATTAGTCATATTCGTATAATTTTTAAAACCCGCATCATATAATCAACATAATTTTAAACACCTCGCATAGGTAGGTATATTAGAAAACAGTACGTTCAAACGAAAAATGGAAAGAAAAGAGTAAAAAAAGTTATATATAGATATATACCCAGTGGAGTTCCCATACAGGGTATACTATATGTAGTTTATATGCATATTATACTTCTTATGCTCTCAATTGCATTTTAAAAATTCGAGGGTACCTACACTGCGTAGACTTTCAAGCAGTTCGTGAAGATATATAGAATATAATAATATAACAACTGATTTAACAATTATTAAAATTATTGTTTAAATACATTTTGTAATGGATATTAATTTTTTACTTCAAACGATCAGCTGATGACCATTTAAATTTTTTTTTGTTAATAATTACACCCATCTATTTACGTATCTGTATATTTACACACCGTCTACCATCATCGCGTATGTTAATCATCAAGATTTACCGTATCGAGAGACTCGTCGGCGCACAGTATGTTATGATCTCCACAAAATCGATGGGAACATCACTGCGGCTACACCTCTTGGTTCCGTCAATACCGCACGGTGATAATAATACATGATATTACGTCGCCAGCAGACTATGTTATAATACACGCCGTTGTATGGAACGATATAGAAGGAAAACAATGCAGTGCATTTTAATTTTTAACTGCAGTCGTTGGTCGCATTGGCTGCAAGTAACTGCAAGCATTGACGGCGACCGTTTTCGATCTTGCGGAGTGGTCTTGTGCCTTTTCCGCCTTTATATACTTTTCGTTGCACCGCATTGTTTTTAAACCTCCGGTATCGAGAAACTTTTTGGGCCATTTGATCGGCCGGACCGGCACCGGCCACGACTGCAGCGAAATGAACCGCTCCAGGCACATGCCGGCGGTTTTCGATCTCGGCCACTTGATCGGGTGACCGAACGCCGGCCACGAATCCAGCGATATGACCCGTGCGGCGCCGCGGACGTGTTCCGATTTGGACACTTCGACCGGGTGACCGAACGCCGCCGCCGCCGCCGCCGACCACAAATCCGACGGAACGGCCGGCAACCGCATTTGGCCGCTGTGCAGTTCCGGGGCGACGACGGCGGACGTCCAAGTAACCGCGGTCGTTTTGCGGCATGACGTGTCCAACGGTTGTTCGAAAATCTTTCTACAGCCGCAACCAACCCCCGGACGACTGCTGCAGCAGTTACCGATAACCTGGACGGTTTCTTCGACGTTCACCCAAGCTGCAGTTGTTGTCACGGCCGCGGGCCGACATCGCCGGTGCCAAACCTTCATGCATTCTGCGCGGAAGAAAATTTAAAACAAAATTAACAAAAAAGTAAAACGTAATTTACATTTATTATAATAATATGGTCAGTGCGTGAGCGCAATAATACTAATACATATAATAATAATATCGGCGAGGTAAGTTACAATAGCACTCTACCAAAATCGAAATTATTCGAAAACATTTTTATACCAACAATTGTTATTCCATTTGTACACATTCGAAATCGTAATTTCAACATTTGTACACCATCTTAAACAAGTTAAAAACCATTTTTACTACGGTGGTGCTAATGTAATGTTACCCTGGCACCCCATTTTTTGTACAATCGTCCTATCGACTTCAAAATGGTACCAACAATTGTTATTTCTTTTGTACACATTCGTAACCATAATTTCAACATTTGTATACCATCCTAAACAAGCGAAAATACATTTTTACTAATAAGATTAATTAATCTTTATCCTAGTGATTGGGGGAGGGGAGGTTATAATGTTGAAGAACAATATTGCTATATTTTTTAATGATTCATTAATTTATATGACATTTGAAGCTTTAATATTATGGTGTAGAAATATTGAAATTAATATTAATGTTTTGATAATTTAAAGATAATCATTAAAAAACAAACGGAAATTTCTTTACGTTATTTTTCAATTTGAGCAACAATAATATATTATTTTTATTTTTACTTTATAATTTTAGATTTTGAACGGAATGAGGGATGTATTGATTTTACTAAGATATGTGTTTTTTGTGCCTGTCAAAAATAATATATTGATTAATTTGATCTGTAAACTGATTAACAACATAAAATTAAAACAAATAGAAATACTGTTAATAATATACTATTTTCTGTCTAAATTAGCCAAATAACTGAATATTAATTAATATTAAGATTTTATTCATAGAAAAATAACTTAACTATATTACAATTAATATAAGTTCTGAATGACGAAATTTTTTAAAATTATTTGTTTTTTATCTATTTTTTACCCAGATGAATATTTGAATAATCATCTATTATCTTATCTATACGCATTTTTAATGAATTATCCGTTATCTTATCTAGATAAATTTTTGGTTATCTATGAACAACCAACAAACAAATGTTATATGTACATAACAAATAACAATATATGTAATAAAAATATGAATATTTAATCAATGGTACAACACTGTTAGTTATGAACTTAAATATTACAATAAAGAGAAACAGATACCAATTTATTGTTATTGTTATTATTATTATAGATACAGCAAAAATATGCACATTTCAACTTGCGATCGATAATAGTCATATTTAATAATAATAATACTCTTATATTACAAGGGTTAAAAATTGCAATTTAAAATTTGTACTAATTAATATGAAAAACTAAAGTTCATGAAAGTATGTTATTCAAAAGAATAATTTTAATTAAAGATTTAAATATGTACAAAGAGAAATCAATTTGCAAAGTAAAGCGAAAAATAGAAAAACTAAGTTTAGCTTGTTTAAGATTGTGTGCAAAAGTTTAAATTACAATCGAAAATGTGTACAAATGTAATAACAATTGTTGGTATAAAATTTTTTTCGAATTTCAATTTTAGTAATGCTAAACTTACCTAGTATCAATGCGATTGATAAAATATTAACTTTGAGCGCGTGCGACGCACCCACGAATTAAGATAAACTGGATACTCAACGACCATAATATGTAAACCATTATTTCAGTGGAACCTTAAAGTCAAAACAGCCTTTGTAGAGTACACCTAGCACTTGTAATCATACAATTGACATTTTACAAAATAGCTAGATGCCAATGTATATGTATATAAATAAATAGATATCTTAATTCGTGGTTGTCATTCAGCTATCTTGTAAAAATTGTCACTAATATAAGAGCTAGGTGTACTTCACAACTGCTGTTTCGGCGATTCACTTTAGGTTCCATTAAAATAATGGTCGTTGGTACACCTAACGCATGTAGTGGTATATCATCATAATATTATTATACTTACTGATGCAACCGACAGATTTTGTCCATGGCCACTTTAGTTGTTTGCATTCGTAACATTTGCTGATTATCTTAAATGTTTTCACCAAAACGTGTTCGCATTGTGTCCTGAAAATGAGAAAACGAAAAAGGTAATCTAAAGAACTTTTATTAATTACGTATAATAATTAATATATATTATCCACGGTTATATACTTATAGTAAATATGTATACTGTACATATAGACATGAGACATTAGATATAATCGCATAATAATAATATTGAGACATACTGCGCTGTGAGTCACAGTTATAATTATACATTTATTTTTATATAAAAAACTTAAACTTACCAAAAAGATCTAAAAAATGTATTATATGAACTAAGTAAAAAAAAGAACAAAAATTAATTGATTGTATTTAAATCTTTTGAAAAAAACATTTATAACAATTTTTTTGAGGAAAAATAATTGTTAGTTAAAATTGTCTTGTCTGAATTTCATTGTAAATACATAATCTTTATACAGATAACTTTCCTAATCCAGCGTAAAATAAATAATTTGTATGTGGTTTTAAAAGTAGAAAATTTTAAATCGACTTCTGTAATTCTGCCTATAAGTCCCTTAGATATAAAGTTAGAAAATTTTAACTGTATTCATATTCAAAAAATGCATTTTCCGAACATTAATGTAATAATTTGGCAAATATAAATACTTACAGATCACTATCCCAAAAACCGGCCACAATAACATCGGAAAACATTGTGTTTTACAATTAAATAATAGTAATGCGGTATATGATTAGGTTGAGGACCAAAACAAAAGTGAATGATAGAACGAGAAATAAATAGAAAATTAAATAAACAATCCAATTAAATCATTGCTGAGGACATTTCGCAATTATATATACCACGTGGTAAATAAATAGTTCCAATTTACATTCTTACACAATGTGGTAATCTACAGATATGATATTATTTAATTCGTTGGTTTAAGTGGACAAATTATCTACAAAGAAAATATTTTTTTATCTGTTAAAGTATAGGTATCTGTTCACAAGATGTGAGAAATTGATTTATTGATTTTAGTTATTGATTACACTATTACCCTGATATAGTATACAATCCTGAAATGTTGCCAACCCGATCCCACTATACGCCTATATCCCAAGTTTATATCTACACGATAGCATGATTTACCTAGGTACAGAATTCTTTCAATAATCTGGAGGTATCTACACTATAAAAAATCTTAAAGAGACATTGAAACCACCTTCAGCAAAACAGTCTGCTACATAAAAAAGTAAGTTCAATCATAGTAAATACCATTCAAGTTAAAATATATGATTCAAATCAAAGACACGCTGTACACAATTTATTATAGAAAGGAGAAAATTACGTTCTTAGGCCTTAGAAAGCGTTGATAGCGTTTAGCGTTATTAATCTTTAGCAAAATCAAAAAGCCAATAAGATAACTTGTTGATCGAAAAAAATATTTATAATCATAATATACTATTTTATTGACTTATGATATTATAGAAGTTAAAAAAATTGAATACCATGCAAGTTCTAGTTCTATAAGTTATTATGACAGTATTACGTCATACTACATTGTGTATAATTTGAAGTATAACCATGTAACATTATTTATACGTGCATAAGTACTAGTCTAAAATAATTTATTTCTAAAATTTTATATTATTGCCTCTGGTATAATTTATTCATAGATATATTTGTTTTATCAATCAAATAGCATAGGTACCTTCATATAATTATATATTTTTAATGTACTATTTCATTAATTTCGTAACATGTATTTTAAAGTAGGTAGTTTTACCGCCTTCTAACCAAACCGCACCCATATATCATAAGACACGAAAATGAAAATATAGGTACCTATACTTTTTTGATCTGTGATTAGATTCATTTAATTTAACACAGTTTATGTCTATGCACTAGCATTAAATAATTAAAGTATAATTAAATATATGTATAAAATGTAATATTATTATGTGTACTGAAATTAGTTCAGCTTATATAAATTAGATAATTTAATAAGTGTAATAATAATTGTAATATACTTGTTTACATTGTTTAAAACCAAAATTTGATGCGTTCATAATGTCGACGAAATATTACGCATTTAATATGTGTCTTGGACATGCATCATTTCGTCTAAATGTTTATTATTTTCTTATTTACAATTATGATAGTTATCAGTGTTACCCGTTTGTTATGTATAGTAAAATATAAAATAGTATTTTATCATGATCTTTATAAATATTTAATAAAATAATATATTTATGTATATCCTTTATAAACTTTGTTAACCTTGTTAACTTTATATTCGGTTACTCGTAAATCGTAATATATATATTTTATATGTGTAAATTAGTGCTAATACTGCTAACACAGTCACAAATACAGTTTCGAGTATTATTCGTTGTATATCCATCCCCATCAGACTATAATCCATATTATAATTATTTAATCTCATCGGGATAAAACATATATATTATATATTATATATTTATATATTTATATGTGTATATTATAAGGTAATGAAAATATAAAATATACAAGGTTTGGCATGTATTTACTATAATATATTAGTATATCAATCGTATGTATGTATAATATCCAATTACGTCTCATTTATTATTATTATTAATTCATTTATTATTGTGTTTATAAATGTAGGTACAATAAATAACGCTATTATATCTTGTCATATTTAAATGTAATTTTCATGACATTTGGTTTAGGTTTTTATTACAGTAAAATATTCTATTATACAATTAATTTTACCACAACAGCAGTATAATCATAACAATAATAAAAATTAAAAACAATATTATTGACAGAGTATACATCATACACTACATAATAATATATAGAATATACGTAATGTGTCATAATTCGTATACTCATTGTATTTAAAACTGAATAAATATGAATATTTTAAAACCCAACAAATCAAATGACAACGAATTTTGAATTATACGATTTAACTTTGACGCTTTTGATATTAATAGCTTTATGAAAACGTTTACAAAAAAAAATTTGCTTTCTCTTTACGAGCAAGTGCAATAAATATATTACGTCTATGACCCCTAAATAATTGCTTTTGGTGCGTGTATATGCAAGTGTCCTAACATGAAAAATTACCCTTCTGCACTGAATATGAGAGCTATGTACTTCAGGACAATTTTCACACTTTACCCTTCTATTGTTTGTATACTCCGATGGGTACTGTATAAACTCAGTTCCAAAAATAACCCCTTTTCTAATATCCAAAACAAATATTTTGTATTTTAACTTTAAGTAACGAAAACATTAATAAATTTAATTATATAATCCCTATTTTATATTAAATACGCGTGTAACGTTCGATGTTCGAATGTTTGTTTTACAAATGATATGTAAATATATAAGTATACCGGATTATTATAATATTAACCTATTCGACCAATTTCTATAAATATGTGCAAGCGTTCTAGATTACAAAATACATAACTATTACAATAATATAATGCAATTATTGAAAGTGGCTATACAAACAAATCGACACGGACTAGCAATAACTATTGTAAAATTAGACTCGAGTAAAAGCTTATAATAATAAAAGGTTATAATATATTTTACTTAGGATTTCCTACAGCGTAGTTCTAATATAGATATTAAAAATGATTCTTTTGTGTTTAAATATCAACCCGACTTTATAATCATTTTCATATTATAATATAGCATATTATAAATGTGCGTATGAACATGCGTGAGTATTATATACGCGTGAACTATTGTATGTATACTTTTATTATATGCCTATTATTAATGTAATAATAATCAAGGATACTTTATTATGTTTCGTTGGAAAAATAAGCGACAGTATTAGGTATAAAGATATATATATATATATATATATTACATAGAAAAATACGATATATTATAATAATATACATATTATATCCTGAAGACGTGAAGACAGCGTTTTAAAATCATTCCAATAACGGCATGATGCGGATATACTATACATAGTTGCGAGCAGCGTGTATAACATCGTGAAAATAATATAAATAATAACTCACGCGCGTTTGATTTCCCTTCCGCGACCTATCTCGACCCGCGTTTTTTTTTTCCAAAGCAGTCCGCGGAATAAAATATGAGATGGTATCTGGGGAAATATACTGCTCGCATATACGCCATCCGTATTGTATGAATGCACAATGCGCCCCCCACCCGCCGATCATTCCGACCGTTTCGACGGCAACTTTATAAAATACACTAGACATTACAAGTTTATATCGGCCATTTTGCCAGAACTTATTTGTAGTTTGGGAATTGCGGTCATCAATTTCATCCCAGCGGACGTTTCGAACAGATCTTTTATCGACGAGGCGGCGGCGACGCGTCCGACGCACTACGCGGTAAACGCATATATATCGTCACACACACACATACACACACACACACACACACACACACACACACACACACACACACACACACACACACACACACACACACACACACACACACACACACACACACATACATGAGCTTTATCCTTTTATCCTTTTTTCCCTTCCTCTTCCTCTCGCCACCTTCAACTGCGATCCTTTAACCTTTTTTAGCCTCCGTAAGCCGTCAACTATATTTTCTACACGGTGACAGATTTCATGTTGAAAAAATGTTGTTTTTTTTTGTCAATCGACAAAGTAGTATATATTGATTTAGAATTTCGTTATAATAATACGCGCCTCGTAAACAAAAGGTAAAGGTATTTGGAAATATCAACACAAAATTACCCAAAATTTTTTATATTCTTAATTTATAACTTTATTGTTTTATTGTATGGAAATTTTCAAAAACAGGTGCATATTGTTGATCGGAGTTGATTTTAAATATAGACCGGCGAAAAACATCACTTTTTAGACTGTATTATCAGGCAGTGTATGTCATCTTAGGCATACAAAATTACAAACATAATTATCATAGTTTATATTAAATTAAATACTATTAAACATTTCTTACAATAATAATGAAAATATAAACCTTAATTAAACGTGATCGTGGTGTAACAACAACTGGCGAAATCATAAATACTCGAACATATTATAATAAAAGATAGAAAAAATTTTTTTTTTTTTTGAGAATATATTTTGAATTACTAATTAAGTTGTAAAAGTTGTAAAAATTAACAAAATAACTTATAAATGGTAAAAAAATTCTCAAAAAGGCCGAAATTGGTAAAAAAAAAGCATACTTGGAAGTCATTGTCTGGAATCACCCAAAAGTAATACAATTTTCATTCAAACTTGGACTTCTTGCTGAAATCACTATATATTTATACCTGGCCAATTATTCTGACATTTTAAATATATAAATATATATAAATAATATCTGTATATTTTATGTAAGTACAACGTAACTTTTTAAATGAAAGAAAGATGTTTAAAGAAAAATATATCTATTTACACCAAATTATTAGTTGGTATTACTAATTTTAATAAAATATATATAATTCTATGTATTCTCATTCCTCGTTATTATAATTATCATACATGTTTTATATATACGTATTTTTAATAACTTGTTGACTGAATCGCTTTTACCGTACACATGTTACTTCATGTTACTTGACAGCTATAATCATATTATGCTCTTAAAGCATACGGAAAATACGTTGTTCAAACATTGTGATTAAAATTAAATTATTTTATAACGATTTATAAATATTCATTAGGTAAATCCCATATACATATATTGAATATTATTTATGGGTTGATAAATGTGTAGGTATATCTAACTTTCAAGTTTTTTAACCACATTGCTAAAAATTAATACATTTGTTTCCATGCATATTACGATGTTAATGAATAGTGGTGGTTAGGAGTTAAGGAGTGGTTTGGGAGTGGTGATAGGTGGATCGTTTCCCCCTCCTCATTCTTTTAATCTGGTTTATTTTTTATTTAAGTCTATATATTTAATATTTAATCGATCGCAGTCCACAACTTTCATTTCATAGATTTTAAAATATAATTTTCCTTTTATTGGTTTTTTTGAATTAACTGAATATAAAAGGTTAAAAAGGATATACAGCCCCTTGCAAGATTCCCCTCTTCCCATATTCTAATATCAAGAATAACTGTCAGTAATGGACTGCGTATATGCTTTATTTTCAAATCCCAACACTCTAGTAATAAAGAAAAAATTACATAAATCGGGTTTTATTCTCTTTGCGATTAAAATATGATTAATGTTTTACAAATAATTTATTCCTCGTATTATAAGCTGATTCTATAAAAAATACTTAATGCAAAATAATCTCCAGGTATATTCATTTTAAGCGTTCAACAGTTTTTCCGTTTAAAAAGCTTACATATATACTTATATTTGAATTTTGAAATTATATATTATGATGTTTAACCGGATATTAAATTTCTTTATAATACTTGTACGAACGTTTTTGTAATTAATATAAAACAACAACAATAAACCCGAGGCGACGTATATAAACGTACTATAACTTTGGATGCTGATCTGGTATTATTATTTCCGGTGATTATAAGTATGAAGTACCTATAATATATTATACGTATATGGTAAAATAAAACAATACGCTGACCGAGCACATTTTGAATACGGTATAATAATTTTATATGACGTGACAATATAATAATACGATATCCTTTTTCTAATTATTTTCAGCTCGGTGAACTACGAAATTGAAAATGTTTTTTCAGTGTATTAATTTCCCGTTTCCAATATAATATATTTGAAACCATCGGGCATCGGAAAACTATATACTTATATGAAATGTACACAAAAATATTCGTATTCTTATATGAAACTTATACTCCAAAAATACGAATATATAAACCTTACTTTAAGTACGAATTTCATCGTATCTAACTACATAAATAAGTATATCAATAACTTCAACTTTCGTTTATTTAACCTTTTTTACTAAATATTATTCTACAATTTATCAAAATTTTAGGTATTGAAAAGAAAAGTGAAAAACTGTAGAAAAATAATAACGAATAGATTTAAAAAATGTATACAATTCCCTATCATGTCCTATCCAAACTTTGAATAATATAATTTTTTGAAAGATGATCTCCTTAAATATCTGCTATGAATATTTTTAAGATACCGTTTGAACATATAAAAATGAAAAACCAATTTTTTTTCGATAGTTGAAAATGTAATCTTATTCAAATTTGTAATAAAAAAAAAATATGTATACACTAAATAAATGTATGTGTGTGTGTGTGTGTGTTAGTGTATGCTGTATATATTTAGAGACTAGGATTTCCGTTAGGTTTAAGTATAGAATCGGGCGCGGCGTTTTAGCCGCTGCCCATGACGCCCGGCAGGCGGCTAAAACTTTACTGCGCCATCATTACCGGACTTATATAGCCATAAGGGTCGGGTAGTACAGCTGAAGGGCGGGCGAGGAGGCTCGGGTTGCGGAGGAGGATTACCACTTCATTTAAAGCCGCCATTTCGTAAACGGCTCGCTACGATTGGCCGGTTCGGTTTAATCGATGACACCCGGACGAGCTTTTAGTGCGGCGGCGGCTGTAGAGACGGTTAACGACTTCATCGTCGGTTACGGTAAGGATGGCGGTTGGAGAGAGGGGGTGGCGTAAGGGGAGAATTCCGTCACCGCCGCCGAGAGGAACGCGAGTCGGTGGCGGCGGCGGCAGCGGCGGTGCCGTTTTATTAATGAACTTGGCACAGTATGCTGTTTGTTTCCATTTTAGTTTAAAAGCTTTCCTCTCGTTGAAGTTCCTTTTTTACCCTGCCCTGCTCGGTCCCCCGTTGCCCAACCCTTACCACGCCGACAAAGCGAATCCAATTAAACAACGAAAATACCCCGGACCAGTTTTTATTGTTATCCTCCCTCGTCCTGCCAATCCCTCTCTCCCTCCCTCTCTCCCTCGATATATATGTATACATTAAATATATATAGATATATGTATACTATATATAGAGCTCAGCTTTTTGTTTTGTACCCTCGAAATTACTTCGCGCTAACGTCTTGCTCGACTACCCTCTATCTATACCACTCTGCACGCTTCGCCAATTCTCACGCACAAACTTGTCCGCTGGGGCAGTTTGCTCGCCGAGACAAATATATACTAAATGCGAAACACCCTACCGCACCACACATCAGCTCTGCTGATTTTACGCGATTATTATACGCGTTTCGAGGACGGCACATAAATATAAGTACATAAATGTGCGCATAAATTGTACATCTTATAATGGCGGCTGTACACATAATAAAACGGTATATATAGGCGACATTGCGTTTAAAATTTGTATAAATGTGGATTTTAGAGATTATACTTCATTGTTACTCTGCTTATAAGCTTTGGTTGATATTTTCAAATTTAAAACATCTTCGACGACTCGATAGAATATTTTCGTAAACAGAAAATCACCAAACCACGTCTACACGCATAGTTGATCGGTGCTCGTACTCAAAGTTAACCGTTTAATGGCGGTTTCTATAACTTCAGAAAGTCCATCAAGCGTATATTTTTCACCTTATATTGTATTTAAGACATTTAAAACAAGACATTATTTTCAAAATTTATGTCTAAGACTCTTTGAAATGTTGTATATATTATTGCTTTTCCTCGAGGAGCTGATGCAACAATATTAATAGATAATTTATCTAAAACGACTTTTATATTGGCAATTAAATTTCATATAATTTCATATTGTTTCTCCTTTTCTTTATGAGATTTTAGAGCTGTAGATAAGAACGGAAGTTTGATTTAATATTTAATGCTAAATTTTCCTGCACTCTACATTCACCTGCATAAGATCTTAAGCTGCTCTTATAGATAAAGCATTATTGAAATCAAATTTAATCAATAATAGTCGATTGAGATCAATTGTTGAGCTATATTATTGTACTATTTGTTTTTTTCCAAATACGTTCAAAATTAACTAGCATGAATTTTCTAGGTTCCTTAGAATCAAGTGCACCCATAATAACATAATTTATATTATAAGAAAAATACATATATTATATTTGTAATTTATAAATATGCTACGAAATCCAGAAATAACTTGTATATGCATTTATACATACTTACAAATGTCAAATATGCAATCATATACAAAATTAATTTGGTTATTTGCAATCTAGACTTCATTAATCGGATTTATATCGTATTCGGGTATAAATCTGGCTGTGCTAAAGAAATATGCATAGTCATAAAACATCAGATCTGTATATTTCTACATATTATATATCTATATAAATTATAATTATTAATAATATATTAATATATTATGTTATGTGTATGATTTTCTCACCGTTTTATGTTCGTCGTATTTTTGACGTTTTATCGATCACATACTTTATATTCTACATTGATTTTAAATTACTTGCATTGTATTTAAAAATAACTAGACCTCTTATATATCGATTTCGTGTATTTCACAACTTTATACTATGGTATGATAACGTGTTTTTAGGTACCTGAGAAAAAACTGGTAGTTTGTATAAAAATGATGCACTATTTACAACGTCATAAATGGTACACTAATATTTTTTTAATATTTTTTAGCGCGTATACATACGTACGTGTAGAATTTATTCTTAAACATTATAGTCTAAATTAAGTATAGAAAGAAAAATTTAAGGTGATTATATATCATATAAACACATTTTTCATAAAATGTATCAAATTAATGAACACTTCTAAGTATGTGTCGGTACTTACACACTATACGAATAAATTAATTTAAATTTTAAAACATTCATGATTTGTGTTATAATAAAATACGTATTTGATCGCAGTAATTGACCTGCAGATATTTGGTGTCCAAACTGTTTTTAAAAATACAATTATTTATTCCATGCGTTTGTTTAACAAAGCCATAAATTGTTTAAAAAAATCTCGAACCTACGTAATTTTCAGGACTTATACATTTTTAGAACTAAAATAAATGCAAATCATAAATTTGAAAATCAGCTTACTAAATGTCCATGTACAACATCAATTTACAATAATTTTTACATTGCGCGTTTTCCTTTTCATTAAAAACGAGAAAAGTTTCATTATAAATTAAGAATAACAACTGTTAGCATTTATAATTGTCCTTAAAAGATACTTATATCACATACACAGAAGTTTAGGATTAAATAAAACAAATATATTCAATTATTGTGTTACCATTTGTGTATAATATATCGAGTACAATAAATGCGTTACTTAGAATTTAAATTTCAGTTATTAAATATTATATCAAATTTATGAAATTCTAACGGAGTAACAGGTATATAATAAGACTATAAAGCAGAATTACATCACAAAATATTATGTTGTAGTATTACTAGATAGAAAACTAATTATTTTTTATGTAACATTAAAAGTAAGGATAATTATTTAGTTATGATTGTGAACAAAGAAGAGTATAAAATAAGATAACAACTGAGAACATTATAAAATCATTGAATTCTGTGTTTTAATTCGTTTTAAAAGAGATATTATCAAATACAAAATCAGAGATTTTGTAATAAAATAGAAATGCCATTGATAATGTTATAATATGACTTTATATTTATTATAAATTGTGATTCATAATATATATAGACATTTAGTTATGTATTATAAATTTATTGTAATTATATAATATTATTTCATATTGTCTACATAATATGAGAACGAAGCTAAACTTTAATCATTTTAATTAAATAAATAATTGTACTATAATAGATATTGACAAACAATTAACCGAAGACAATTAATATTAATTTTATAATCAGATTTTGAAAACACAAATACAAAATGCGTAATATTATATAATATATATTATATTATTATATTAAATATGTGTATTAATTTCGTAAATGTTTCAAACGATCCTTGTGGCTTTTGGCATTTTATGAATTCAAAATAATTTCATAAGTAAAAACTAAACTATATAACTTATGTATCTGTACTAAAATACTACTTGAATACAGTAGTCTTTAGTCTTTTCTCCACGGTTTCTGTGCGGTGATTTAAAACACGAAGCGCAAAACGTACAATAATAATGAATACGCTAATGTCCACTTGTGAGTTTTAAAACCAAAACGGAGTTTCATCTCCGATTACATATTCTGATCCATTAACATTCTTGAGGGAGGTGTAACAGACTTCAGATGCTCTTGTTGTGACCCGATATATTATGTTGATATTTTCGATACGCAGGCACGGTTTACGCATGAAATGCATGTTCATGTATTATGTTCGCTAGTCTGCCATGCCGATAACCATTATTCTACGTGCGCGACGCGAATAACACACTAAGTGGTATACTGTAGAGTTCTAATTTCTGTACCATTAAACACATATAATATATACTAGCAACGGAGTATTATCACGTGCACAAAAAACGAGTAGTTAATTTTAAATTGAACAATTTAGGCTATTTATGGCCGTGTTTAGAGATAAAAGTAAATTCGTCTCCATTAGTTATTTGTCGAAAACAATAAAAAATAAAACAATTACTATGTATGTATAATAATACGCGTATATCGTTATAAGATCAATTTCTTCCAAGAACGTTTTCTACGTCACGTTACTATATATATATATATATATACACATCATATAAATGTATAGGTACGCTTAGATATCGGCAGCGCACACGCGGTCGATTGATTTATTATGTGTAAGAAAACACGACGGCTGAACGATCTCTGAAACCGTATAGTGGACGGGATAATAAAAAACGTCGAGTCTTGTCCCCGTTTATTTTACCCCACGCACGGAAACGTCGTGAAAACCATATACACACACACACAATGTACACTACAATTCTTGAACAGCGCTTGTATGCGTATACGCGTATATAAAATGTGTGATAAAACCTTATCTCACCCACAAGCCACAACATATAATAGTATAATACACACCGTATATATATATTACGGGATAAATTACGAGAAGAAAAAGAAACTCAAATTGATTTATCCGTTTGATATCGCGTACTGCCATCGCAGTGGCCTCTGGCGCACCACCCCTGTGTAATACCTGCCGGGTTTTTATTTTTTTCCCCCTTGTGCTCACGTCGACTGTCAGATTTCATCCCCCGTAACGCATCTCTATATAATAATATACGTATCGTCAGGACGAGACTCACGTCAGTTTGCTTGACGATGCAGTACAAGTGCGGTGGCAGGCAGGGGGGTCATTATATTTCCAAGAAGTGTGTCCGCCGCAGCGTGTATAATTCATAATAATAATAATAATAGCCATGAGACCGATGATAAATCGTGAGGAGGGCACTCACTCGTCGTGAATACATCACGAGTCAAGTGGTATCAGTAACACCAAAACACAATATCAACGCACTATATGTCCCTTTATATATTATACACATATACCAGATACCTATATATATATATATATATTAAACGCATATACATACGTATATACTGCATTTTATAAAAGTGTTTACCTAATAATATTAGCCAAAAAATATGACGGGGGAAAAAAAATGAAAACACGATGTCTATATACAATAACGCCCTGCAATAGAAAATGAATAACGACAAAAACCACCCACGAAGCGAGTTTAGTGTTATTCATTTTATTACTTTCAACCCTAAAAACCAGCAGCAGCTGACACAAGAAACCGCAAACACTCGATACAGTCATTATACGTTATATACACATACTGCAAACGTCGTTTTCTTGCATTGCACAGCAACCAGTGGCATAACACATTGAGTTATCACTGTTTTCCGTCATTAAAAAAAAAAAAAAGGAAAAAATGTTTTCCGATTGACAGGGTGTGCTCCTCCGGCACGTATACGTACTATAGGTAAACACCGTATATGTATACATTTGTAGTACACAAATGGCAAAGGGAAAATACAATATGTCCAGCTCTGTTGCAGCAGCGCGTGTGGATATAAAACATACATTATTTGTACAACGACGCAATTTACGTGTACACGATATTATTTATTATTCATATTATTTACCACCGTCGCGTCGCTTGCAAAAGACATCTGCGTTGTGCCATAATAATATTATATACTCTTGCTTGCATCAAGATAAGTTTCCGAGTGCACGACCCGATGTCCAGTAACGATTAGTTAAAACGTTTGTATAGGGAAATATCAATAGTAAAAACTCCCGACTCGTCTGCATCACACAATGCACAACCTTTTCTTTGCAGCATCGGACTCGAGTACACTACAAATTTGACCTGTACGCACGTCGGCTTGTACAACGATGGAAATTGTAACCAACCAACAAAAGAAAAATAAACGAATGAACAAATAAAAAGCAACGGAATCGATTACATCGAACACTACAGCCGAGTATAGACTTGATTTTTATGAACCATATACTACATAACATAACTAACCATAATATGCATTATATTATTACATAATATGTATTATATTGCTTTTTTATAAAAACGTTCTCCTTCTAGCAATTAATATTTTTTAACAAAATATGTATGCAGTTTAACATGCTGAAGGACGGTCCTAAATACGGAAACACATAAGTATAGCTCCTTTCTACGACGTAATGCTTAATACTACCATTGGACATTGATTACAAATATTACTGACGATAGCATCATAATATATTTTTACCTGTTAATCATTCATACGGTCAAGTCGTGATCAACTGTACTGTACATGTCCCTTCAAAATGTATACATATACTAATTAATTAATTAACTTCGATTTTGTTCAAATGTTGTTTAACTTTACCTTGTCAGATTCGAGTTATCGCGACGGTGATGTATAGACAATGCATATTATAAGTACGTTATGTACTTAAGTTGTATTACATAGTATATAACGCGATGACCACCCAAATGCTGCAGCACAAGGAATTTCGGCTGTAATCTTTTGTGGAAATCGTCCGGATTTTCGTTCATCTTCGTGTTTGAATTAAAATATCAATAAAACCGTATGGCACGCATCATTAATTATGATTTCGTGGCGCGTGAGTTTGAACGCTTGCATTATACGCACGCTCGTATCTGACGTTTCAGTTATAACAATAATATATTATAATATTATCTTCCCTTTAAATGCAACATACGCGCGTAGGTAATTTACGCGTCGGACACGACACCGTTCAAACGAGATTATTTGAATTATATCGAAGTAAAGAGTAACCCTACTACATGCACACGCACACACACACACACACACACACACACACACACTCGCACACACGTACACGCACATTATACATGTTTCTTCGTTCATAATATAATAGCCGCGCGTGTTTTGACACCACATTTATTTATATACGCTTCTCTGGCGCACGATGATCGGTTGCGAAACCCCACGGCGTTCTCTGGGTGTTGAACAGTTAGGTACCTCGTGAGATATTTTTTTTTCCTAAATACAATCGCCGACATTAAATTAACTTGTATAAAAGGCGACTGTTTCGGGGTGTCGTTTTTTCCTCGTTTTATACGTATACAATATAATGTAATATAATAAAATAAATATATAAAGAATATCACAGCTCGTGAAGGTTATTTTAAAATAGTCTCTCTCTCTCTCTCTCTCTTTGTAATAACAAGGATTCCAAACGCCGCCGCCACGATATACTCATAATAATGTTATCATGGCATAGCCATCGAGTAAATATACCATCACATTACTTATCTCGTAAGAGTGTGACAGGATTCAATAACACCGTAAATGCATACATATAGTAGGTATATAAATGTGTGGTATGCACTATCGCAGGTGCAGTTTGTATAGCCCATGTATAGCCACATAGGTATTATTGATCAATACGATTCAATATTAATAGTTACGAGTCGATATGACTCGTTTTGGGATTATTTCTCACTACGGAGCTGTCGTCGCCGATGACTGATTTTATTATAGTTCAATTTTATTAATATTGTATGTTGTACTGTTTATAAAACTGCAACTCACAATTTTACGCAACTTTTTAATAAAGTAATTACGATAATTAGCTATATGGTATTTTATAACTTATTAAAACGAACATTTCAATTTCGGAATGTGTACACATCGTGTAAATATGATACTTTATGAAAACTTTAAAATACACAATAAAATATTTTAATAATATTACAATTTTAAATGCACTCATAATTTCTTGCAAAGTCAACTAAAACCGGGATTATATTTTTATTAAAATCCAAGAAGAGATAAAATGTTGTTGGTCTCATCTACTTATATTATATTGCACTGATTTTGTTTCCACGGATTAAATTGATTTTTAAGAAAATGTTACAGCTTTTAATTTTACTACAGTATACATAAACATCAATTTTTGATGTAAGAAATTAAATTGAGTAAATATTTCATACAAATATCACTCAATTTAATGTATTAAGCCTTTAATATAATTTAGTGAATTTTCATTAGCGAGCTTGACACAACGCACAAATTAATTGTATGCGAATTATTCACTATATTTTAGGGTCTTAAAAAAATACAACGCTATACTTCACAAATCTATGAATTATCCATTTAAGTGACCGACTGGCGACATCACAATTATAGTTCAATCCACAAACACAGTAAGTTTTGTTTATTTTCAAAAATACATTTCATAGGTACCTACTTTTGTAACTTTTGAAGTATCATAAACTACATTTGATATTTTCATTCTATCTACGTATTTTGAAATAAATATAATACATTAAAAATAATTAATCGGTCGTTAAAGAATTATAATATTTTATGATTTTAAGAAATATCACGTAAAATATTTCATATTTTATCAAGTTCCTTGAATTTCGGTATAAATATTTTTCCCCATATATACTATTTAAATACACAGGTGTATTTAAATATTTCCATATTAAAAGGATATACGGACTACAACTCGAATAATACGCAAATGCGTAAATTACGTAAATGCGATATGTGTGTGTGTGTGTGTGTGTGTGTGTGTGTGTGTGTGTGTCTTTTTCGTACATCAAAGATCCATATTATTATAATTTATATATAGCTAGCCTTTCGATATTGTTCCGTTGAATGTGCATGTTTTTAATCTCAGGGAAAAATAATTACACAGCTATATAGTGGTAATTTATTTGAAAATTACTGAGTAAATGAGCAATAATTACACTGCGTACATATATATTATCGGTTACACAAATCGATTATAAAATATAATATCTAATATTTTAATGGTACAATGTACATATTTACAATGCGGTTTATAAGCATTGACCGCGTGAACTTGTGTTCGCGGTTTTTTTCTTATGCACATACGCTTATAAAATAATTACCAAAGCGTCAAAGAGTTTTTTCGATTACGATTAAATTATTATGAACGCATAATACCTATATATAATATTATATACATAACTAATTATAATTTGCCCGTTGACCGGCAGCTAAATGTTCACGAGCTATTTATCATTAATTATTAATAAATCTGCTCTTTATCATGCAAATACAGTTTGAAAAAGAGCGATCTAATATTTTAAACTGTGTAATTGATTTATTTTTCAACACTTAAGTACCCTATAGGGTTGTATAGGTTATCTCATAGAGCGGTCGTAGCATAGTAATATGCATTTTTTTTTTTTGAGGAATAAAAACAAATGCAAATCTTTAATATAGTTTTCAGTGTTTCGTAATACAACAAATATAACGCAGTTGCGTACTATCTATGACTGTAGTTATTATTTATTACAACATTATTTATACGGGAAGACATTTTTAAATCAACTATCTTTATCGGTACAGACGTATAACAATGAACATGATATGCACCACAATATACGTATTAATATTCAAAATTCAGTATAATAGATAATAGACTCAACAAATATTTGAATAATAACATCTACGATCTTATAGAATAAACAGCATTTTATTATTATAATAATATGTTATTTCAATGACCTGGAATATAACCTCTTCATATTTCTCAGATTACACAGTTAAATGAGTTAAAATTAAATGTACTTACTATAATATAGTGTTGTTGTAAAATCCAAAAATATTTTTATACTTTATGACAGCTATATAATATTATATTATATTAACCAAAATAAATAATTCATGATGACAATATGATAACATTGTATAATATGCGTGTAAATAAAACAACTTTATACTCAATTAAATTCATATATTATAATAGTAATATAATATATACAGTATTAATACTTCTCAGCGTAGCCCAGTAATTCTTTGTTAATATCTCCCTCAAGTCCCAACCCTCATTTTCATTTTCATTTTTCTGATGAAATAGTACCTACATATTATTTATTCTTTATTTCTTTGAATTTCTTTAATAACCATCAGAATGAGTTTGACATTCTTCCGACTGTTATCCAAATGTTCTTACTGAAATCTATAGAAGCGTTTCCTTACAGGAACACTATAAACCGTAGATTTAAAATTGTTATGTTCTGAGTAGTTTATACTTACAATTTGAAATATTTGAAGCTGCACATAATATATTTTCACGGCAACATAATATTATATGTCTTCCAACTTTATTTTTACTAAGCTTTATAATAATTTATAACGTATTGTTTGAAAATCATTGAAAAAAAAATGTACTTGCAATAAATATAACATTTGATTGATCATAAATTGTATGGTTATTACATTAAATTTAATCATACACTATATTAAACAATGATTGAAAATTTACATAAAATGTAAAAATATTTTAATTTGCATTTAAAATTGAATTAATAAATTAATAATTTTTTTTCTGGACGTAATATTTAAAACTTGTTTACGGAGCTTTAGGGTTGAATGTAATATGTATATAAAAAAGTGAAACATGGACAAGTCCTTCAAGTAGAGTAGTTTATGAACTTCAATATATATTTAATATTAAGTTTGACAAACTGCTTATTTTCGTTGATTTTTTGGATATGAAAATTTTCACACAGATATATTGTAGTTTATAAATAGAAATACTACAAATGACTATTAAATATTTTAACGGTAGATACACGTAGTTATGTGTACATATTGTTTGATACAGCGTCTGTTAATAAATTGTATTAGCGTTTAAATACTTACAATATTAATAGTGAAAATATAATAGCATTTTTTTGATTTGTAAATTTATTTTATAACATTATCATAATATTGGAATTATTGGAATTATTATTAGTAATTCGAATCTAATTGTTTGAATTTAATTTTAATTTTGGGTATTTTCCATAAACACTAACAGATCTATATGCGCCACAAATCTGTCATATTTTTACGTATGAACAGTTATAGAATTAATTATTTATCGTGCGTTTCGAAAGTCACCGAATATAATATAGTAATTAAATTCAAACGGACACAGATATGCGTGATTTGAAATGTACCGGTATATGATTCGGAACGTGTATCGGTATGTAAAAGACCGGTACCCATACGAGTTCCAATGTCGACTATAGATGTGTAATTTTATAACCATACATCATATACCTTAAAACTTATACCAAATACATATTTCAATACTGTCTCATATACTACCTACGCGTGCAGTAAATTGACCCTTTGACTTGTAAACCTTATACTATATAATACCTATATGATAAATCGGACTATCGTATTATAATACAAAACTCAATTAAATCTAATCTCACATATTAGTTCGTTTGCACAGGTACATATGCCATACGGTGAAACATTTATGCAATAAGGGCGCTACATTCGTGTCACGTTTGTAAAATTAATACTTATATATATCTAGTTATATATTATGTTCCTTATATATACTTTTTTTTTATAATTAACAGCGTGGTTTTATTGTGTGCGTGTGATAACTACAAATTTAAAATGATAGATTATACTTGAATGAATAATAGTGTACACGGATAAGTTGTGCAAACACAATTTTATCAACACGTTTCGTTTCAGTATAATAATTTTAATTATCTCGCCGATATATTATGTAGGCATGTTTCTAAATTAAGTGCGTAAAAGTAAATATTACACTCATAATAAGATACAATAACGCACACCTCTTGATTTCTTTTACACTTTTTTCACTCTGCAATTTTCAAAGTTCGATAATTGTCGGGCTACAGTGTTTTCTTCGGATTTAAATGAAAGTTAATTTGGCATTAAAATATAAAATGCATATTGTAACAGTAAAAGATCAGACAGATTTATGTATATAACTACGTAGGTATTTCAAAAATTATTATGTGATTTGAATATATTATTACCATCAAATAGATTTCTGTGGTTTAAATTGTTAATGTATTATTGTGTTTTTTTTTTCACGGTAATTGTGTGTAGTTTAATTTTATATTATGTACATAAAGTTACTCTCTGATGATGATACATCAATAATTTGCACAGGAAACTGATAGCTTTAAATACGTAAATGTTCACTTTAATATATTTTAAACATATTTTATACTCTCAAATAATTGAAAAGTATGGTATAAAATAATACAATTTGCAGACATCCGTTTGTTAGTATTGAAGCGTATAAATTTAGTTGACAAAATACATTATACTTTAAAATTCATGGTGTATGATATTAATGTTATGTAGCCCTAGGTATTTTATTTTATATGGTAAGAATGAAATCGTTAAATCAGGTGCATGTTGCAATACTGAATTGATTAAATTAAAAATTGTAGTATATTAGTTTTTAAAAATTTACTGATATGAATTGATTTCAATTACTTTCAAAGTCCAATACTTAAACATTGTTAAGTTTTTATTTGAAGTACCTAGTATATAAATACATCTCTTTAAAAAAGGTCTTAATTGTGTAATTAATTTTATTTTTCTACTTATAAAAAAATCACTTTTAATATCTTCTTTAACGCAATTACTATTATTTTTAAACAACATAGAAGTTATAATATCATTAGAAAAATTTGCAAAATGCGATTATTTGAATATCTAAATGTGACTATAAGTATGTCAGATATTTTTAAATAATATGATGTGTAAATATATTTATTGAATTATGTATTCACATAAACAATTTCAAAATGTAACATAACTACGACATGATAAATTATAAAATGTAATTTATGTAAATGTAATGTAATTGATGTTGCAAATCATAAATAAACAGAACGGGGCGAAATAAAACCATAAATCGAAGGTGAATATTTAAAGATCGTTTTTTATTATGTTATTTTATATTTTTTGTGTTCTATACCAATATTTACACCATCAGTTTTAATTTGGTCTTTTTAATTAAAAAATTGTTTTAATGATGTATTTAATACTTTTTTCAATGTTTGAAACTCTACAAAAGCTGTTGAACAACAATAGAAGTTTTAATAGTCTCACGGGATTACTTAATTTGAAAACATCGTTACTGAAAGTTTTTCATTGAAATTTATTTTATACTTTGGTGATTATTCCTTTATTCTTAATTGTATTATAAAAGCATTGTTATAATATATAATATTATTAACCTATATTATATTATAATATTAACCTAATATAATAGGTTGATTAATATAAAAATGTTACCATTATGTATCTAGTAAATAATTGTCAAACTAGTTTGTCTTCTAGACTATAATAATCTTACAGAAGCGATTTATAAAGTTTCAATAAGAAAATTAAAATTTACAATATTAATTGTTTGAAATTTGTATCATAATCCCAGCAGTATATTATTAAATTATATGTTTTTATGAAGAACTTTGTGTTTATAAGTATGTTGACATAATCCGTCCAAGTGACAGCAGACTAGTTTTCTAAAAGTAGAGTAAATAATTAAATTTTTTACGTATTACAAAAACTACGGAAAAAATATGAATAATAGACTACATACATATATAGATGGTTATTGTTTGTAATATACAGATTTATCTCTTTGACCGTGCATACCGTAATAACTAATAAGTATGGTATATTTTATCATTAAATTTCATTTCATTTTATGCTGACTCGAATATTATTGTTACCAAGTTCGTGTTATGATCTGCGCAGTAATCGTTTTGAAATATTTTTACATTAAACAAGAATCTTTTTAAAAATATTATTAAAGAGTATTGTACAAATAAAAATATGTGAAGCTCTATAGCTTCACCAATGAATTCATTTAATAAGTAAAACCACATAACCCATCTAACCTTCACAAAGACCATGATATGTAAACAGATGAATAGATAATATGTACAGGTACCTATGGGAATTCGATCAACCTAACCGAAAATCGAGACATCGGAGCAGTGCGAGACCCTCTCAGAACGCCCCATAAAGTTTGGTCGATACGCGTGAATGCGTGACTTCCGTATTCGGGTATAGGTAAATATTATATAATAAAATATTATGTACTTTAGTTCAAGTGAGAGTATAATATTATATAGTTTAATGAGTGAATAACTATTAGGTGTGTACTTTACCAGAGCTTATTATATATGTGTTATATTTTACGGGGACGCATGTATCTATATGATTAAAAAACAGAAGAAAAAAAAAACAAAAAACAAAAAACCGAAACACTTTTTACTGATGTTTATATATATATATATATATATATATATATATATATACGGTATATATAGGGCGGGGACGAAAGAGTTAAGATCGCGTATACATGCTGCAGTATGACATGTAATAATAATAATATAATATATATTATAGGATCGGCGACGGTCTCGTACGTACTAGCGCGCGTGCGTGCGCGAAAGGGTGCGACAGGACGGGCAAGAGAAGAGGAGCGAAAAAGGGGTGGCGCATCAAGGACCCGCGGCGTGACCATGACGACGGCGGCGCGCGTACAATACTATTTGTATGTGTGTGTGTGTGTGTGTGTGTGTGTGTGTGTGTGTGTGTGTGTGTGTGTTTTACGCTCAGGACGACGACGTTTGCGGATGGAGAGAGCGCAGGACACAGTGATGATGATGGTGATGATGATGCAATGACGCCGCCGATCGTGTTGTACGTACGGTGGTAGTGGTGGGCTGTGTTGGACGGGTGAGCGAACGGGGAGGAGGATGATGGGCGGCAGCGAGAGCGATACGCCGCACGCGCGGGACCCGTCGCTAAGTGCAAAGCAATTTGAGCCGCCGTTACGGATTATGAGCGTAATGGGTTTAGGCAAATAAACTAACCGGAAACTCATTCCGCCGGGGCGCCCAGGCTAAAGCGCCGGAATTAACCCCCCACCCCCCGGCTGTTTCCTCGTCGCCTCTCGTTGCATATCAATTTATCCCGCCCCGCCGCCACCGACCGTTTATTATAAATGTGTATACGGCGCACACAGAGGGAACCTATTACGTTGTTACGCGCTTTATCGGGCGCGCGCGTGTGTGTGCTGTGTGTGGGCGCGTGTGAGCGTGTGTTGACGAGTGTGTGTGTGTGTGTGTATGTATGTGTATGTGTGTTGGTACCAGTCCGCCAGCTATTGCGCAGACACCCCTTAGTGCGCTTTGTATACAATAATAAGTGTATACGGTTTATAATATTATTATACTGCGCGAACTGTCGCAGCTATATACCCGAACGCACGCACGCACACAATATTGAACAGTTTAGAAAGTTACTCGTCGCCACTTTATAATGATAAAATAATACCCGAGGCGGCATCGACGAGGCGAGGGTGAAGAGGTGTACTACTACTACTACTACTACTACTACTACTACTACTACTACTACTACTACTACTACTACTACTACTACTACTACTACTACTACTACTACTACTACTACTACTACTACTACTACTACCCGTTGACAACGACGCCGCCACGCAACGATTAATAACGTCATAATCGCTAAAGCGGGTGCCTCACCGCCGCCGATCGCTTTCGGGCTTAATCGCGCGCGTGGGCCAAAACAAACATTTCCGCGTAAATGTCGTTTAACGAGCTGCCGCCGGAAATCTGCTTTTCCCGAAAACCCAATTTACTTGTCCGGACCACGACGACGACAATATTATTAATTATTATTATTATTATTACTATATGTATTATACGCGCACTGTTCAACCGTGCTTGAATTATTATACACCGTGCGCATAATGGGTATATAGCCGAGCCGCGCGATGATATACGACGACAGGACCCGAGATTACTTTCACGTATTTCATATATATAGTCAACTACGCCCGCCCTTTCGTACTTCCCCTCACCCGGCCCTCTCGCCGGTGTAGAGGTCCTTCCTCCTGAATAGGTGCATTGTAATTTTTTCGCACGATAAATCTATTTGTATAATATAATATTTGTTTGTATACGCATGTTATGTACTATGTGCATTGATTAAATATACGTACATGTATATAGTAATAATGTATAGTATATTTAATCAATGACTATAGGTGTATGCGTATTTACGTTCGACGCCTACGCAAGTGTATTATCCGTCCGCTTCTCAAAACCATTATCGAAAATGTTGTAAGTATGTATGTATTGTAATGTCTACATAGAAACCGATAATTACTCATGCAGTATTGTCGTACGCAGTTAGTTGTGTGTGCGAGTGCGGGCGCGCAAAAGACAAAAAGAAATTTCCGTCGGTGGAAAATAGGAATTATGTTTTCCTGTTAACTCGTACGGGACATGTGTAATATGCGGTTTCCCGTCAAGATTAACGATTTCGAGTAACATAACAATAAATAAGTAATACACAAGAAATAGGTATCCCGGATTCGTTGCGTTTAATCGATGTAATATTTAGTTTTAATCACACTACAGATTTAGGTTTAATAATTTTTTAGTTACTCTTAGAGTTATTCGTCTATGCCAGTGATTCCCAACGTGGGTGGTACTGACCCCTTGTGAGCTTTTTGAATTTTTAAGGGGGCATTTTACTTATGTTGATGCTAATAGAGAGGGAGCGATTATACTTTGTCTTATATAGAAAAATTTACTAAGGGATTCAGTATAAAAAAAAAAATTGTTAATATGATTTAGTTTTTCGCTTTAAATAAATGATAGATTATAAAAATTAAACTAAATATTTTTAAATTATTGAGAGGAGGGGTGAATTTTTGAACATTTATAAGGGGCTTTGAGTAAAAAAATACTTTCACTGGTGTATGCACAGGTGGGTTCACTGGTGTATGCAGTTAGAACGCATTGACCGGTTGATCGCAAATCTCTTGTACTGCAATTGTATAGTTCTGTGATTAATGTAAACAAAATTAATTAATTGACCGGGAAGTGAATGCAGTTTAATGTTTAAAAACCACACGGAATACAGCTGTATTATAGTATAATATTATTATTATTATATTCTATTATTACGTTTTTAATTATTTGTCTACGACCTAAATACGTTTACTTGGTTACGCGCGATCGCCACAAATCATCTCTGGCGCGTTCAGGAGATATTTTAATGTGAGCACCTATATAAGGATTGTGTAAACATAAATAAATTAATACCTCTACTAGTTAGACGTGACGCGCATGTGATTATCCTATTAACCGTTCGACGTCGTATAAATAGCTTATTATATATTATATTTTTTAGGCACCATTCGATGCCCCCTTCTTGCCCGTCGACTGTATTACATATTATAATCATATAGCTCGCGCGCAAGTGCGGTGTACAAATCGTGTGGATATATCGGATGAACATATGCGATATTACCCATAGTAATGATTAAACATAATGTATATATATATATATATATATATATATCTGCTAAAACGTCTCGAACGCTCATAAATTTGCAAGTACTTTAATATAATATTCGTGATCGTATACGTCGTGCTCTTTAAAACTACACCACACACATGCTCAGAATTAATTATATATCATACTCATAGTTATTTGATATTGTATATTACATGTTTACCGATACAACTTGTTTTTACGTTTTAAATTTCATCACTTTTTCGCGAAGATATTTTAATAATAATATTATTTATTTTTTTACCAAAGTAGGTGCCTATACATACAGTCTTCTACACAAATGTATTATTATTAACGTTGTTGCGTAATGTACTCCGGCAACGATCAATTATATTATTATTATTATACATAGAATATAGGTAGTAAGTACTGTAGTTGTTACTGTAGTTAGTAGTGTCCTGTACCTCAAACTATTACCTTCCAGCGACCACGAAACGGGAAAAAAGGTTACACCCTATTTGAAAATTACAGGTTCTTAAATTATAACTCGAAAAATGCTTAAATTGTACAAAAATATATATATACTCGGTAATCTATACCTTGCAAGTTTATAACGTGTAAGATAATCGTAACGCTGCAATATTTCGAAATCACTTGCTGGAATATTAATGGTTGAAAAATTGTTTTACTATTATTATTATTAAAGCGCATTTCATGATTATGACTCAAGAAACAATGGCTGTAACTTGCACGTTATTGCTGTAGTTTTAGTTTTAGAACATAATGTGTATATATTATACTATCGCATTAATATTATCGGACTTATTTAAAACTTTCTCGATTTCAATAATTCTTTTTGCATCCGAGAAATCATTTCTCTTATTATTTTGTATATTCGAGCATTAAAATCGACGGGTACCACGAATATCATTAAAAAACGTTATAAAATCACCAAACGAGTCTTTTTAATAGCGTAGGTCTTCGATTCTTCGATTGTACTCAAAACAATTATTTTATTTACTCATTTAATAATATTGGAATACCACATGTACCTACATAACATATTATGTCACTTTAGAAAATTACCACCCGGTCAATATTCGTATATTAGAATTTCCGATATCAGTAATTAAACTTGTCTATGAAAATCACGGTGTACTAAGACTTTAATTACCTCCGTGTTATTGAACCTTAGTGACGGTACCAGGAAATATAAAATAAACCAAAACAGATCATACAGAGATACACCCACCTTTATAGTACTTATATATGCCTATATACCTATGGTATAATACCTACCTACTTAAAATGCTAACATAACCGGATCAATAACTATCCAATTATCGTGAAAGATATGCTGATGACTTCTTACATGAGTTGCTATTATTTCGAAATATATTACACGTATAATATTTTAATACTTACGGTAGAATCTCGATAGCTTCAGCCTTCAGCTATACTCTAAAAATAAAATAAATTATTCAGTTTCCATATTGATTTTGACCTATCGAGTTTTAAGCTATCAGAACTCCACTGTATAATGTATACAAATGACACAAGTATAATACTATAATGACAATATTTTAAAATTTGATTACAATAAGAGGTGTCAACTATACATGTCAACTCAAAAACGAGTGCTGCAGCAAGTACATACGCGCATGTATAATCGTCCATAGAAATTAACGTCTATATTGTGTCCTACTGTGTGTGTGTGTGTGTGTGTGTGTGTGTGTGTGTGTGTGTGTGTGAGTGTGTGGTGTGTGTGTGAGTGTAGGATTTATATTCTTTTGTATACACGCATATGACTATAAAAATGCAAATCTAAAGTAGTAAATTTCTCGACATTTATTGTAATAATATACTATATTATAATATATTATATAGTGCGATGGTGTGACTCGAATTCGGCACGGTGCGAATCGGTTTCGAGTACAATATAATACATATTTTATATTATTGTACAGATTGACCAAACTCTAAACCCTCATTTTTATCGGTATTGGTTAAACGAGCGTATATACGAATATTGCAGTATGCACATTTATAATAAAATACAAGTGTTAAATACAGCGCGTAATGCGTAGAGAAGTATATCGAATGGTTGCAGTTATGTGGACGAGGGTAATACGTATAGATATTTTATTATTATTATTATTATTATTATTATTATACACAACGTGTATATAAATGTATCAGATAAACGGCGTCCGTAAGCGCAACTGTCATCTTTTCAGCGGACCTTTGTCCGCCGGCGCGCGCGGCGTCTCGAGGCGTCGTCAATACAAAATCATATGTCATGGATACGCATTATACTATAACTTATATCCCGTGTATAATATAATGAATTATAATAATGTGCACGACGCGTGTATACTTGATGGTTCGTGTGTAACGGTCCGTTTCTAACGCATAAATCACACAGCCATCGGTGGCGAACAACGAGGAAAAGACACGCGCTATGTACATGTGTGTATGTGTGTGTATGTGTGTGTATGTGTGTGTAAGAATGGTGAGATATTGGAATAAAATAAAAAAAACTATTAATAATAACGATTTCCATTTTTCTAAAATACTATATAGGTAGATACGGGCGCGCGCTCGTGCAATAAATATAAAATTAAAATGTTTATGGCGACGACAACGGCGATCGTCTAACAATAATATTATAATATTGTCGCGCACAAGAGATTAGTTGACGTGGAAAAACTCTGGTGGACGGACCGCGGTGGCTGCAGTATACACAGCAATGCACAAATACGTATACGTAAAGGTATAATAATATGACGGCGACACAATCGACGTGTAATGAACTGACTGCGGACTACACAAGTCTTTTTCGCCGAATACGCAACTCCTCCCGCGCATTATACATAATGTATAATATTATAGTAGTCCACTGCATTGCAAACCTTTTTGTTGTAACACTCGAAAATGAAACACACACACACACACACACACACACACACATGACACATTTGACAATAATAATAAGTAACAGTGCACATATTATAATAATGTGCACGAGAAATGTATATAGTATAAATATATTTATATGTATAATAATTTACAGCGGGATACCGTGATGCAGTAGTATACATACACCGTGGTGATGATGATGGTAATAACAATATAATAATAATCGGCAGATCTCACAAAAGACGCGTCGTCGATATTATTATTATAATAATGTGCGCGGTGTTCTGGGTTATAATATAGTATAAGAAACATTTTCGTATATATATTGTGTAAATTCTCGTCGCCGCACCGTCGTCGTATACTATATATACTACGCTATTATACTTGTTATATTATACTATCAAAAACCGTCGCACTACTGCAGCTACAATACATCGCGGGTCTTGTATACACGCCTATACTACACGATGTATTATATACATATACTATTATGAATAATATGTGCCTATATTGCAGGAGAGCAGCGCGTTATATTGCTTTTACCACTTCATTAAATCGCAACTACCCCGTCACAATCGTCGTCGATGTACAATAATAATAATAATAATAATAATAATAATAATAATAATAGTATATAATATGTAGTATTATATCACGTGTGAGTGTGTGTGTGTGTGTGTGTGTGTGTACCATACGGTTTGTCGAATGATATTATATTGTCGCGGAGCGCCGCGCCGCCACCGTAGTCGGCCATTGTTGTCGTTTTTATTGTGTAAAGTCGTACATAGTCAAAAAGGCATAATTTTTTTTTTTTAGTTTTATTTCGCCCTGTCTCTTCTCATCGTGCTATAGAGTAGTATTATATTGCGATACACACGCATATATACATATAAGTATATAAACGATTTTATTATTATTAAAATCATTTTATTATATTATACACACGTAATTTTATTTCGTTTGCACGCGCGCGAGCTGGGTGATGTATATGTATGATATAGCACAATGAACACGGGCAAACCGGTCCCGGGGAATTTTCGCGCACAAACACACAGGGTTGAATGTAGTGGAAAATTGTGAAATTAAAATCACACGCGCGCACTGCTCCGAACAAAGATCAGAATATAATATAATGGTTCGTTTCTATATATAATATTATATTATAAGTACGCGTCGAACTTAACACATTACCGTGGCGCTAATCGGGGCGGAGACATCGTCGCAATCGCAATGCAGTATAATAAAGGTACATTAGAATTCACATCACTTGCACATTCAAAGTGGTGAAAAAAAATTATCGGTGTCGACATAAAATATATAATATATTATGTATTTATATATTGTAACATTGTAACAACCATAGATTTTTTCAGTACAGACCACGTGGTGCACTGGTACAGTGGTAGGTACCTATAAATAATATAATATACCTTATATATTATAGGCCTTTTGATAGGGTATTGTTAGCATTACAATGTTTCCCAATACGGTACACTTATATTTGTTCACCGTTTCGTAGCTTTATGTAATTATATTTTCGGATCATGTTCATTTTTATGCTCTCATATTAGTCCTGGTGTATGAAAAAATATATTAAATCTATTTTATCCTAATGTAATTAAATTGCCTTAATAAATAATAATATTGTGTTTTATTATTAAGCACATATGCATATAAAAATAATTTTATTTATAAATAAATATTTATTTGATAATATAAAAGTTATATTTTTTTACTAAACGACAAGTTTTAACTACCTATACAATATAAATTCTTCAATTCCATTATTCATTATTCAAGAATATCCTTGCGCCATTATCTTAGACTATGCATGTATAGCTTATAGACGATCGTCGTTCGTGTATATTATCTGAAATAGGTCTATAATTAATTAATTCTTCTATATTTCGTCAAGTATGGGGAGAATCATTCGCTCCAAAGATAAAAATAGTCCAATCAAATGCGCACTTTGCCAAGGCGCCCACACAGCCAATTTCAAAGGCTAAAATCTATAACCAAACGTCATAAAAAATCACAATACTCTCCAATCCAAGGTAAGACTCACTATGTCCCTTTCCAACTCTATCCCATTCACAGTGTCATTTACCACGCATCCGATCACATATTATGCACTTATGCATCTAATGGTACAAACTCCAATACAAATAAAACTCTCAACTATAATCTCGAACTGTTACTATCCAAATTTCTTTCGGACCTTACTTCCATAATTTAATAATCCATTAACTTCTCTCCACACTGTTACTTTGCAAAAACAACTAATTTCATAAAGTTCTTGTTCCTTCATAAAATGAAATTATCCCAGTAATAAATTATTTTCAAGTATACTTTCATTATATTATCACTAATCGTTCTATCACTATTGCATCGAACATGTTATCAAACTTATTTTTAATTGTCGAAAATTGAATAACTTTCATAAATGTTATTATTTCAATATTAGATATCAAAATTAATCAGTATCAGGTAGTGTCATCAGTGGATGATTTCTGCTCTTATGCATTTTTCATTGTTGTTTTTGCTTGTATCAAAATATACTCTTTCGTATTATGTAGCTTATGTAAGTGCAAATTGTGTGCCTATACCTGGTTTAAAATATAAAAAAAAAATTAAAAAAATAATAGTTCTTCTCCGTTATCAGTAATCACATTGATAAAAATTGAATGAAAAATCAACAAAATTGTCTAAACGTCGCATTCTTATTAATATTTTCGGTATCAAAAAAAGATCACTCGTGGTGAACAGCTCCATCCCTCTGTACCACGAACAACAATGATACGCATTTAATATGCAAACAACATAATATATTGTATAAAATTATAAAAAAAATATTTTCGAATAATTTTGCAACAAAGTTTGTTTTTGTTCAGTACAAAAGTTACTTCAGAATAACATCCTCCTTCCCTACGAAAATGTATTTTGACCCTTCTCCCTCGTACACTTGCACGCATACCCACGACCAGTACCAGCTCGCACGCTTTACTACATATTATATTATATACATTGTACAATACATTCGTCGTCAGATGCGTGTGCGTCGTAGTGTACAACGATCTTATTATATGGCGGTGGTGGTCCGCGACGACTGCAGCAGTACATTATTATTATTATGTGCGATCGACCCGATCCAACCAATGTACAGAGATCGCTCGCATTTCCCGAACGCAATGGACGGTGTAATTTACGCGTGTGCATACGGTCGAAATTCAAAAGACACGTCGTTAAAAAGCACTTAAACCAGCATTTCAACCCGGTGGTGCGAGGGCGAGACGTTGCAGTTGTATATAATACCATCATCCCCATCCTCGCAGCGGCGGCGTCGCAGACCAAAATAATGAAACCATGGTGCACCGGTCAGAATCATAATTTAATATAACAATGCATATTATTATGCAACAATGCACTCGCAATATATACTGCACGCGTATAGTATATTACATAAAGATCATTATACCACGTATATATGCGAACACGATTGAAAAAGTATAATGATACAGGACTATAGTTTTCTAGTTGTTAATATTAAGTGGCCAGCCATTAACGGATGGACAACTTACCTTGGTGTTTCTTAATAGTAGAAAAACCAAATAATATTAATTAGGCTGATACCATATATAGTAAAATTCAATTCGATTTCAATTTATTTGAATATTTTTAGTCTGCGCCTATTCGACGGTAATTATTAAAATGCGTATTCATATAGGAGTTGATTTAAGAGAACTATTAAAAATTATCCTCATGTCCTCTGGTTTCCCAAAATGTATTGTAATAATATTTTTAGCCACAACAATTAAAAAAAAATTTATCATTGTCAAAATTATTATTACTTGGGTTGTAAAATTTTTTGATCGTTTTAATTTACTAATATAACCTATTTAATCATGCGTATATTATATATTAATTATATTGTCTTATCAGCAGTAGCGTTTTTGCGAATTTGTAGTCTAAGATAATATCTTTAATCGTGGTCTAGACCAACACAAAACAAAAGTTGCTTTTTCATAGTCGATCACTGAACAGGCTTCCATCAAAATGTATTACTGCTTAGTACTTACCTATATAAATTACTGTACCATCAGTTGTCAGTTATTCTTTCCATTTTTCGTCTTTGAGCTTGTAAAATTTACTCAGGCTAACTAACGCTTTAGACTACCGGCCATCCGTTTACGAACTAAAACCACGAGTTAGAATAATACGATATAAACAAAACTTCAACCAACCCAACGGTTATACAGAAGTCGCATAGTGAGACAAACTTATTCATCCCGTCCCGTTTTCAAAAACAAAAATAAAACACAAATTTTAACTTCTCGAACTTATTTTTTCCATAAGTATAAATAGCAATATATTAATATCAGTGTATATAATCTTGGTCACGAATATAAATTACTGTCACAATATTTCTAAATGTAAAATTGTTTCGAGTAAAGCCCTGCCCTGTTAAATATTTGATATTAGAGTATAATAGTTTGCTTTTAGGATTCGATTCTTATTTTATTTATTTATTTTTTAAATTACTACATTTCTATAATTATCAATCGATTTGTTTGTAGAAGCAAACTGCAAGGGGAAAATTGCAGCTGTACCCTTCTTACACTCCTTCAGCTGATGCTGTCTAGATACAAGTAGTTGTAAAATATAACCACGAATAATACAGTATGTAAGTAATAATATCGCTTGATCGAAGACTACGTTTTAAAAGTGGTACTGCAGATACCGGCAAGACTTCGAATAACAACGGGTAATAACTAATAATTATCGACAATTTGGCTGGTTAACCGTCGGCGGTGCACATATAGTTTAATCAAAGTAATTATAGCGACAATAAAAACGATCAATTGTTTTTTTATTTTCTTATCTAACAGTCATAATTAACAAATAAGTATATATAATAATTATTATTTTTCCAAGACTTAGGGATCATAATTCTTGCGTGACAAGCGCTCGCGTCACGTCCGGGATTTGTGATTGTAGTGAAATATAATAATATATTGTATACGTGTCGCGTTTGAAAAAAAAATAATCTTAATCGAGTTGTCACAACACATTAGCAGCTAATTATTCAAGATCATTCCGTGAACTCTTCTCTCTCGACCGTCTATAATATAATATAATGTTTTGCCTACGTGCAAATATTTCATATCGAATTAACTATATTATACATATTATTATTTTTATTGGATAAATATATAATTATACGTAATTGCGCAGTACACACCATCATGACACGGACATAATAGTAATGTGTACGAAACAATAATGAATGCGTCGTGCGGTGGTTAAAAACCTTCACGCGCGCCGTATCCTACACGCAATTCGATTTTAAAATCATACGAAAATAGATGTTAATTATTATTTATTATATACAATGTATAAAATAATTATTACTCTCTATTGAGTCCCGAAACATAATTGATTTACTTTACGAGAGATACACTTCTATACACGCATCACGTACATTATTACTTGCCCGAAAAACTAAAACCGTCCGTAATAATCCTCCACCAGTTCTGCCCACAAGTGAAAAAACTATTAATGCATAAACATACACATATTTCATAGTGTGGTATATGCAAAAAAAAAACTCGCCGATGTAATAATCTGTTTATGTTATGGCAGTTGATTTTCACTGCTGCAGGCATACAAACGTTTCAAGTATAGTTAAATTTAGTTACTTAAATGCGACGCACTATTATACTTTGAGTGGTAAATTTATACAATATTATTATACATTCTATATAAGTTGTTTGTTAGTTTGTTACTGCATACTCTGCAGCAAAATAGACACGCGACTGATTTTTATTTTTGCACCAAATCATCAAAGTGTAATATACATTAATTTCCTAACCTAATTTGTTTTGATAAAATTGATTTAGTCACTTATGTCCATTATTGCTATGAAAGCTATATATATATGAATGTTATGTAATATCTAAATATATATACTTATGCTAGAAGAGATGAATCGAGTTTGGTGATTTTTACTTGCTATTCATAAAAACTACTAGATCCGGTTCTGGTCGATTTTATAGTAACTGAGAAGGAGTATATGTAACGGATATAAAAAACGAAAATTCTAAAAGCGCTTATATGTATCGCGATGAGTAGCGAATATAGTTACCGCGTGTGAAAGAAATTTGAAAATAGAGGAAAATATCCCACTAACAGTATTATTATTGTTATTATTATTATTATAACGCATCACATCGCATCCACGCGATAGCAGTTTTTGCAGCGCTCAACCCTTAGCTATATACAATAAATATATAATATGTACACACAGAAGTATATAATGTATACTATACGTATACATGCTGCGCAATCGTTTACCCGGACCCATCGATGACGAGCCCCATACATATAAAAACATATAGTACTAGTTATATTATGTAGACGATTTAACGAGACGAAAACGGTGATAATGATTGCCGCGACGACGACGACGACGACGTTGTGAGGGAAAGAGACATGTGCACGCGGCTGATTTTGACAATAAAACGATTAAGGGCTTAACCACCCCGGGGGAGACTGGCCGGTAGTATAATACGTACACGCATATATATATATATATATATATTAACTATATACACCGTGAACAATGGGTTACACGCAGCATTGCCCCGAGGGAAAACAAACTAAACGCCGCAGCATCAGCAGCAACGGTGTCTATATTCTGTATACAGCGTGCGCTTCTTTGCCGTTTCAATACGCGTGTACATTTATATTATACGTATATAATATGTATTTCAGACGTAGGGATTTCGGAACAACCACGTACATTTGTTGCGTGGAAAAGGGTGCGCGAATCGGCCTATCGTAATCGCGTTTGGTATGTATACGTGCGCGCCGCAGCCGCCCTTTTTAACACGACTTTATAATAAATGTACATAAATATATGCGTATGTAAGTATACGTGTACAATACGAACGCGCGTATACACCACCACTGTATTACAATATACATATATAGGTATATAATATGCATACGTACGTATAAACGTCATAATATAATATTATACTATTGTATTATATTATGCTAAATATTATAATCGCGACACGGTTTACGCGGGAGGGCAGAACGTGCACGCATTATAGTATGATATATTACTATGTACAGAGCATCGATTATTAATCGTATATGTCACTCTATATTCGGATGACGACCGTCGACGGCGCGTTTACGAGGTCGTATTCCATATATTATAGTATATGGATACCGTACGCCGTACATAAATCATTACACATCATTAATTTATTTACTCAACAGGACAAGCCGAGACCCAGTACACTATATTTATTACACGTTCACATATATTTAATTATTTCATGTACAATATTCCAAACTAGTATATACATAGATAATCCATAAAAAGATAGACCTGAAAGGATTCTCATTGTCAATGCGCATCATCTTGTACATTGATCTATTAAAATTATTTAATATAATTTGTGTTATAGATTATGATGTTATAGATTAGAATCCTGGGCCCCCATACGAGAGTCTCAGTGGAGCCCATTATTCGTGTATCCGAGAAAATAAATAAATAAATAAATAAATAATAATAATAATATATTTCATGTTTATACATATTTTCAAAGTATTTGAACCATTGATGGGCCTAAAACTATATCAAAGTCTACAATATTCTGTGTGTGTTTATAACGACGACTCGCGTACCTCGTGCAGTACTTACTGAATGTATACAGAGTACGTACATACGAAATGTTTAAGTGTGACGAATACAATCTTATTAGTTACCTCACAAAAACTTATAGTTACTCTAATGAATATCATAGAAAATTCAATCCGTTTATACTAAATACAGATAAGGATTTACATCGTTATATGATACACTTGAATAATTTTTCAGTAGGTGTAAAATGCTTATCTTTAACAACTGCAGAATATAATGTATACATTCTATATATGCATCACCGGCTACAAATGATCGTTCAAAATGTATAGTGTGCAGTAGTAAACGAAAACATTTTTTGGCTTTGGGTATTGTATATAGTTGTTACGAGATTGTAGTAGAGTGTTATGTTTATCACGTGTGCCACAAAGGCGTTCTTCAGAGAATGATGCGATCGAATGGAGACACGATTGAATCGTGACATGTTTGCAGGAGAAGTGATGTACGAATCTGTAAGATGATGGCACAGCAATATTAACGTCACTACTACAGTATTATAGTATGTACTGTATATTATAGATAGTATAC
Source organism: Chaitophorus viminalis (assembly GCA_025469195.1). Classification (NCBI taxonomy): domain Eukaryota; kingdom Metazoa; phylum Arthropoda; class Insecta; order Hemiptera; family Aphididae; genus Chaitophorus; species Chaitophorus viminalis. The sequence continues at coordinate 219,278 of JAIPRK010000325.1, forward strand.
AGCTAATATCAGTCTTTTGTTTGGTCGTTTCATTCAACATTTGACAATAAATGCGAAATTCGTGGATTACAGATTGTTCGTAGTAGTATAAATTCATATATAGATTGGAAGTTAAATTCTCAATGATAACTAATAACCACCTATATGCGTGCGCGTATTATTGTGTATTGGGGTGGTTGACCAATTATTTTTATAGAAACGCGGTCTCCTATGGGTGGTACTTGCCTAAACCTCTATAAATATGCAGGAACGTCGTTTTTATGTGCACGTGAGCTAAACAATGGTTGATTTCTCTCAGTTCCTTGCTGTAACATAGTGAGTATACAAGAAGTACCTACCACTGTAGATTTATCGGTTATTTTCTAAATCAAAGAGTCTATCTATTTTGTCCCATCAAAATCGAAAGTGTAATGCTGCAGTCAAAAGCTAACATATTCAAAAGTTAAATCGAAAATTATACGGATTTTTATCGTGAGTGATCTCAGAAACATTATACGTGTTGTATATATTAGATTGCAGTATACGCACAAGTTAAACATCAAGGTAAGTCCAACTCGCAAAGACCGATATTTTTTACCGTACTTAAATTACGAGTGTACAACATACAATAAACATTTGAAATTAATCACGCGATAATTGTCCATATCGCCTAGTTCTTAAAATATTTACTAAGTATTTTAGATGATGATTCATGTCAAATATTATTGTATACGCGTACTATTAGAAATGTATAACTCTACATACACATGTTTAATATACAGTTTATAGGAAGTAGTTACAGTAGTATTTCCTATATTATTTATTTAGTCCCGGATACTCGAAAGTACCAAGCGACGGGTGTTCGACCCGAAATGTGCTCGAAAAGAATCAAGTTGCCTCGTTGAGCGCGTATGTATACAAAATACATATACCGTATAATAATACTATTGGATATGGTGTTTGCTTTTGTAACTACTATATACACTCTAATAACTGATATTATTTTTTCAGGTACTCATTTTTCTGGTGTAGGTAGGTACTATTGTATACACGTACGCATTACCGTTCTTCAGAAGATCGTTTTCGACCGCGGTATTATTGTTTTAAATATTTTGTTTACGAAAAAAAACCACCCATAAAACGTACATTTAAATACGGCAGCAGAATCATATATATATGTGTGTGTAGTTACCATTGTTTTTTGGCGCACGATTGCAGCCACATATATAATTTTATAATAGAAACGCGCGACGCAAGTGATCATTAAATTTCTCATCGGTAGCCTACTTTCACGAATATAATACGTGCACGTATATTATATTTGTATAAATAAACGTATAAATGGTATTTTAATAATAATAATAACAACAACTACGACGACGGCCATTGTGTAATGGCGGTTATAATAATTATTAGTCACCGGCGACAACTGCTGCGCTGCCGGTGCAACGGGGGTTTTGGCAAAGTAAAAAAGCACGTTTCCGCGACCCAGTTCTCGTTTAATTGCGACGACTCTACGACGAAACCCAAACATTTCCGTTTTTAATGCGCCGGAATAACGACGACGATAATTGTTATTACTGTTGCAGTATATACGACTGTATACGTAATATGCAGCGGCGGCATTTACTCGGCCCGGCGTGTATTTTTTTCTTCCACTTGGTGTTGCTTTTTTCTTTTTTTTATGACCACGTCAATCTCCTATATAATATTATGCGTGTGTACACCGCGTGTGGTTGGTACACCCTTGCCTTTTGCACCGTGTGTCGTAAAAACGAAATTTCTCTATATCGCGTTTTGCGTACACCGCGCTGCGATATATTTATAAATGTGTGAAATATCCCAACCGAAGCACTCCACCAAACCTGGTGTAAAAACACGCTCAGTATTATTATATGAAAGAAGAAAACAACAGACTATAAAAGTTAAGATATATAATTTTTATAGTTTAATAATTGAATCGGTTGGATACAGTTTACGTTAAAATGTTTTGCTAATGATCGAACTTGCTAGGCGAATAGAATAAAATACAAATTAAAAACATTACAGTATTTCCCTTCTAGGAACACGTATACTCGTACACTTTGCCTCGTACTGTTGTAAAAACGAAAATGTTCTAAACTGCGTCTTACCTTCGGCATCGCAGTAATAGCACAATAATATCGTATTCAACGCACGCGCGCGTGTGGAATGTTTATGGTATACCGATGATATATTTACGTATACAAATACCACCCCTAATCCGACTTCCCCGTTGCGCCACTGCTGCGGCTATTTTTAAATTTAATACACGAAATATTAGTAGGCCGCAACGCATAAATTATTCTATTTCATACTCGAAATCGCTATTATCGAATTACTAGAGTAACAGCAATTTGGACTAAGTGAAGCTGTCATCGGCGCCATAAGTGATCCGGCACCGAAAACACGTGTCGACCGTGTCGTCTTACATCAATATAATATTATACATCGCGATACTCGCCTTGTTGCAGTGGGTGGCCTTTAACGACTACGTATACAGACTTGTCAAGCGCAAAACAGATACACTATAATAATATATGTTCTCAGCACTGCGTAAACAAACAAACTGTGTGTAAAATGCATGCGTTTGGCGTGTACAAGCGATAATGAGTAATCGCGTCTATGTCATATTCGAGTATTAACGACGACGACGTTGCAGAGTAAACTGTGAAAGATTAAAATAATATTTTGAGGCACTTAGGGAATTGTTTAAGTCATATTCGAGTTATTAATACTACAACGATTTTATGTTCAATTATCACTACATGATATTTTTAATAGAAATGATCATCCTATATAGTATATACCCTAGTAAAAATACGAAAAAAAAAGCAGATCGTTATAAATACACCAATACAATGTATAATCATTCCAAAAATGTTTTATCGTTTTTTCGCATTAAGTGCGAATAAAGTGAAAATCTCGATACTGGATCATTTAAATTAATTATTTAAATGTCTGATGTAATGTGTAAGGTCACACGGTGAGTTTTTTCGATGCTGCGTTGTTAATTATTCAAATTAATTTAATTTAAAATTATATTCTAATCTATATTTTTGGAACTGAATAAAACCCCAAAACGCCTATTTCCATCTTTACTACGTATATTTCATAAATTTGTAAATATAATATACAGAGGCCTATACGTCGACGTGTAGACTAAAATAATCGATTATCTAAAAGTATTTACACAGTCAATTTCTTGTGTATATGTATGTGTATGTATTTATACGTAAATAATTAATACAAACATATTATTTTAAACTCATAATTAACATAATTAGCGCCACATGTATGTGCCTGACCGCACGTATACGTATATACCTATGTCTATATGTTAATTAATAAGAGCCCATTAAGGACGTTATCCACTCAGCGTATGTAAAAAAGGTATAATATATATATAATGGCTGATTTGTTCACCTTTAACACTATTATTTGAATAACCTAAATGGCTATATTAGCTACGTTTGTTGTGTGCATACATCTCACAATATCTCGCAGATCTTATCGCATGCGCTTTGTGTTAACTACTTTCATGATGTAATATTGTATTGTAATGCTAAATAAAACAAATTAATTATTAAAGGTATTCACAACTACTAAGTAGTAAATTTAATATGTTTAGATGTTTTCAACTTTTTAATCAACTCCGATAACGTACAATGTACTAACGTATACGATAACATACATACTGGGTAGTATATATACGAATGTACATATTTTATATAAGTGTATATATATATATATATATATATATATATATATATATATTATACTCTATGGCTATACAAGTGAAATATTTTTTACGAAGCTCCACTACTGCAAAGATTTCTAAATTTCTAATACTTATTATATTACGTTTATTATTGTATACCTAACATATTACTAAGACCAACAAAATATTCATCTTATTTATTTCAATACAAAAAAGTACCTATTTAAGATGTACACAATTGTACTCGAGATAATACTTGTGTACGTATAGTTTTCAAATAGCACGAATGTCTTAAATCGTATTTGCAAACTTATGCAAAATTATACTTTTACGAAATTTATATTCTTCAATTATAGGCTTAGAAGTTAAAAATATACATCAGTGGACAATGATGCATCTAGGGGAAAAATAGGTACTTCCGTTGGGCATGCATTTTTATTTCTATAATATAGTGTAGTATATATTCACAAACATTTATAATGACCAGTTTCTTCTTAAAAAATTAATAATGACAACAATTTAATTATGATAGTTATGTATAGCCCCCCCCCCCCGAAAATTTCTTATTTTTCAACACATTAAAACCAAAATTGAAAATTAAGACATTTTGGTAGTATACGAGTGAACACCAGAAGGCCGGTTTTTCTTCAGGTTTTAACGAGTATACTTATAATACGTATATATACTTTATTTAAATGTGAATCAACCAAATTTTTTTTTTTATATTTTATTTTAGAGCTTTCTGCATTATACAATTATAGCTCGAAAATTACCAGAAGTATATTACAATAGATAAATTGTTACGGTTAAATGCTATTTTAAATAAATTCGATATAAAATAATCAAACATTTGATCAAATTTAATTGGAATAATTAACTATATATATATATATATATATATATATATAGGTTTTGATTGTGAGGTGGAACATAATAAGGATAATGTATAGTGTGGATATGCAAGGAGGGGAGAAAAAATTAATTAGGGAACCGAGGTGATTGAAGATAAACATTTATTTAGGACTAACGTTAAAAGTGATATTAATGGATTAATAATAGCTTTAAATTCATCGAGAAATTTAGCTATTATTTGGTTTTCTGATGATATGACTGGTTAGCCGTGATATCGACGTAAGTTCGTTTGTGAGAACGAGGTTGCATGAAGGAAACTTGAATAGGAGGCATCGGCGGGATCCGTTTTGTTGTGGTTGATTTGTGAGTGATAAAGTTCATTTTCTTGAAAACTGGGCATCCTTTATATGAAGAAGTGCGGGGCCCAAAACATAAGGTACATTTAGCTGGAAGGAGGCGATCTTTAGTGCATTCCAAAGACGGGTGATTTTCACCACACTTAACACAACGAGGCTTATACTTGCAGTAATTCTTTGTGTGTCCAAATGATTGGCATTTATGACACTGAAGAGGTCCATGGTTCACTTTAAATGGTTTTTCTATTGAGACGGCTATATGCCATAAATTAGAAATATCCAAGATCTTGTTGTTGTTTGTACTTGTGTGAAAACTCACGGCAAAAAGTGGCAAAGGTATTTTATTCTTTGTGATGTTTGTTATATATTGAACTGTGTGGCCTAGTTCAGCTAGGGCATCTGAAATATCGTCAGTGAGAGTTGTATGGTGCAGATTTCTAATGACGACCCTGAAAGGTCGTGCACAAGGTGGACAAAATGAATGATATTCGACATTCTTGTTGTTAAGGAAATTAACGTTAGTGTTGAAATTATCGGGTCCCTTGGGCTAAAATTTTAGAAAATATTTTGTCGACTTACAGTAAAATCCATTAACCTCCGTCAGGGCTGATAATTCTTTTGTAAATATGATAAAGTTCTTTTCATTTTTTATATGAATGGCAGGTGATTTGTCATAAATGTCTTCATTTTTTGTCTTTATGTAATTAGGATTGTTGTTGTTGGATAACAGCAGCATTATTAGGCGAAGAAAAAACGTCGTTGTCGGGTGTTTTATTGACTTCTAGTACTGCATATCGATTAAATTTGATTTAAATTGAGTTTTTGTCTTTTTTTCCTCTACCTTGGATGACGAAGACGTGGAGGATAAATGTCGTTTTGCACTAGACTTGTAATTTTTTTTATGCGGGCTTACGAGTATTTCCATACTCGGGCCTTTGTCGTCCATAATAATAATATTTAACTATTGCATAACGCTTGTTGACGATGATGAACACGAAACGCGCACTACCCGAAACGTACGATAGATAAGGAACGCATATGAGCGGACGTGCTTACTTATCGACTGATGAACCCAGACCAAAAATCAACCAATCATTTAATGTTCTTAATGCAAATAATTTATTTATATTTTTAGTCAGTCATAACTCGTAAGATAGCACATAACTTAGTCATTTTTAATATGTGTTAAAAAAAAAAGTACAAATACGACCAACGAGAGGGGAAGGGCATGACCCATGTGCCCCTCTGGATACACCACTAATGACACTAATTGTATTACGCTGTAACTATACAAGATCATAATATATTTCATACCATCCTAAGACAAAACAATTCTTAGAATCAACCTGCTGTATCAATAAATATTAGGTATAACTCATATTATATGGTAGGTAATGTGTATCAATAAATTATTTTATGATATTTTTATTGAAATAGCTTTACATATATAAAGTTGAAGACAACTCCATAAAAAGAAAAGTACAAAGTCTTAGCCTCTTGCTATAGAACATAAAATATATTTATATAGACAAATAATATATTATATGTATTATTAATACATATTTATATACGTATACAATAGTTCAAAAGAATAAGTACATCCTATATAACACCAAAATCGACATTTTAATCAAATTAACTTCAAAACACGGTGGCCTTACATTGATATCCATAAGTCAGTAGCCTCGTTAGTCATTACACATTTAATTATTGTATTATTATCATTATTAATGAAATACCAGTATTCAGAATTGATTATATTTTGATTTTTTTTTTTATCTAAAGAGTCTTTACCGATAAGCATTATAGCTAAATTATTTATAATTTTTTTTTTTTACTTAAACAACTACTTTTATTAAAAATAGCTATATTAGTTAAATACAATTTTTGAGTTAGTTAGTAGTGAATATAATATGAAGTAACACGAACCAATTTGCATATGGATGTCCAATATTTTGAAAAAATATATTAGTTTAAATAAAGGAATTTACATTACGATTAATGATAATTGATATATACTTGTACGATTGTTTATAAATAATATAATAATAATATAATAATATAATATTAATAAAATATTGTTACCTAAATAATATAATATTCGACATTCGTTTAATTTAATAATCCTTAAAAAAACCTGAAAAATTGTTGATTAAAAGATATAAAACCAAATATGTAACTAATAAAAAGTTATTAAAATTGGAATAGGTAAATACAAACTGAATTATTTAAAAATGCCTTATATTAGTTATTATAATATGTGCATTTAAAATGCAAGAAATATTAATTGAGTAGATACTAATTTGGAAAAAATTGCTTAAATACAAGAAAATTTTTTGAGTTTTATACTTGGGTAAAACCGTAAAACTTAAATGTATTTTGAACAAAGGCTTTTGATTTTGATCTAAATATTAATTTTTTTATCAGTATTTCGTAAGATAGCTTGTAGTTGTAATATATTATTAAATAATTTAAATCAATTTTGACCTCAAAAACGCCAACGGTAAAAAAAAAAAAACATTTATAAAAATTTATAATTGTACAGATAAAATAATAGATCCGAATCGTGGAGGAAGTATAATTATAAATCTATGTAACTATAAATGAATTTTAAATAGTAATTACTATTATATGAAATTAAAAAATATTTAATGAAGGAAATTATAATAGGTATATAAGAAACTTTATTACTATTAAAAAAAAGTACGATAAATCATAAACGTATTACTACAGATAATTTATATTCTATAAAATAAACTATCAAACTAAAATTGAACTATATCAATACAGTGACTAACTTAAATTCAAGTCATCAGTCTACGACTACGATGTATTATTAACTTTTATATCTTTTATTTTTCATAATATTCATGGAATAATATGTATAGAATGTGAACATTATTAATTGATACTCTCAAACGGTTTTTAATTATTGACAACATGAGTGCAGGGATAATGTTAATATAATAATACAACTTTGTATATTATATATAAATTACTGTATACAAAAGAATGAAAATTATAGTCACATAAAAGACACAAAGAATACAACATCCATTTTGTTTACAAATATTATCAGATCATTCTTTGACGAATCTCAGGAATCTAGTGACATACTGACATACAAACATTATACATATAAATTTAAAAATATAATAGATAATAGCTATTTTATATATTTTTACGTTTCATAATTATTATTGATATTTTCATCTAAAATAAAAATAAGCCAAATCTGTAAAGTATTATCTCATAATATATGGCTTTTTTTTTACCATTTATTCATGATCAATGTATAAAAAACACTAAATCTTGTCGTAATTCGTATTGTGTTGTATTATATTATAGTATTTAAACGCACTATTTATTCACAACGTAAAACACTGCACGCAAATGGTGGCGCCACATGTACGACAACGCCCGTACTACTAGATTTACCGTAATAACTGGGAGTATTCAAATAATTTATAAGTGATAATATATCGTTATACATGGGCGTTCCTAAACATTTTCCTATGGGGGCAAAATTATTTTAAAAAGTTAATGAAGATTGTTTTATACTTTTACAAATAATGCTTGGGAAAACAATTATAAAATTCTCGCCGGGGGGAACAAGTGTCCCGTTTTGCCCCCTCCCCTGGGGACGCCCATGTCACCATATATCATGTCTGCACCGTGCATAAAAATACTAAAAATGTGTAACAGATCCGTAAGCTCACGTTCTATTAGTTTAGCCTTTAAATATTGGGTCCAAAATAATAATTAAATATATATTGTTAGCCATGCTGGATAATAAAAATGGATACTTGTACAAAAAAAACTGCATTAATATGTTTTACAAAAATGCATTGCTGCTTGCTCCTAACTTTTAAAACATAATATTACCTATATGTAATGTTATTACAAAACTATGTACAATAATTAGTATTAATGCGATATGAAACCACAATAATATTTGTAACACATATTACGTGATGAAAGATAACAAAAAACTTTGATTTCTCGTGAAGTTCAAGTTTATAATTAAATATAAAAACATAATTAACTTATTACTTGCTAAATTTAAAAAAGATTATATAATACTAAAATACAAAAACAGTTGATAAAGACGCAATAGTATTATACCATAAGGTATTTTTGTACTTAATAAAGTACCTACACACATTTTGTAACTATTCTCATTTCAATAATTTACTCATAAAATGAATCGTATGTGTACAATATGTTTTATTTGTATCCTAATATTTTTATGAAATCATTGTTTGAAAAAGGAAATAGTAACAATAGCGGGCTGTTAAGAAAATAATTATATTTTCATCCTGCTTCAGTGTTTATGATGAGTGACTTTACTTTGATCTGTGTTTAAAAATTATCCGGGATTAGAGACGAGATGATTTTTTTCGATTGATAGTTTTTATTCTTCTATTATTAATATTTTTTGGTTTTTTTAATAACCGGTCAATAATACTGTTTACGCAAGCATTTTCTAGACATTTAAACTCAGGTCTTAAAAAAGTACAACCATTCGATTTTTTCGTACTGAAAATGCTTTTCAAAAATTAATCGTAATAAAAGTATTATATTTATTACTATTCTGAAATGCATTTTAGACACAGGCCATTTTATATTATGTATAATACGTCTGCGCAAATATATAATATAGTACTGCCGTACACGTGCATCGTTCGCGAAATAACAATAATAATAATAACAATAATGTAAAATATAAAATAATAGATTTTGACCTTTTTGCGTCCAAGTCGAACGTGCGCGTCCCCGGGGTGGCGTGATCAAATACCAACCTATTATACTTCACGTATATGCACACAAGTATTGCGAATCGCGGCGGGTATGCTTCAGACACACGAGTATATAATAATAATGTACCTACAAATTGTCCGTCTTCGAGGTGGTCCTGCACATGGTCACATTAAGTGTATAAGTATTACATAATAATGTTCAACTCGACAATCGATTATCTCCATATGCGACGCATCGTATTCGTAATGGTATACGCGGGATGTCGAACAGTAGCAGCTCTTCTTTTCGCCACACATTTGGCGTTTTTTCCAAATTCCTATATTATATACCTACATGCGACCCCGTGCGCAACACGTGTGCGCGAATAAGCGCCTATTACTATACATTTGTATAAATATGTATACGCACAACGCCGGTATACGTTGAAGCGACGAAAAAAATAAGGTTATTGTAAAGGACGGGGTCGATTTCGGGGTTTTTTCTATCCGAACGCGCAAGCGGATGACAATAGAAAAAATAACTGTAAAAAGAAAGCTGTATCGAACACGATATCATGCAGTGAGTATATTGCATCCGTATTTCACGCAATACGTCTTTCTTGGTGAAAAAAAAAATGATATTTTTATAACCGTATACACATACATTGCACAATATAGGTTAAGTTAGGTACCCGTGCCGAATATAGCAGTGCCTTTTTGTAATCCGTGGTGGGTCGTTATTGCATTTTACGGGGGAGGGTGCTGCAGTGAAATCTGTGATGTGTACGACAATTTAATTTTATAGTGTTCAAATAATGGGCGAAAAAATTCTCTACTATTTTAACGACTTATTAAATGGTAAAATACTTAGACCTCAGGAGGTCATAACTGCAATTTCGCATTAAATTAAGGGGGTCACATAATGGAAATATTTGAGTAGCAATGCGGTGTAGGACAAATTCCTGTTATACTACACGCTAATACATCATCAGCGACTGTTCGCGCGTATATATGCCGAGAAAATGTATATAAACTCGCGTCGTCGTTTAAAATACACAACACGTTTTGCAAATAACATATCTAGGCTATACACTTTAACAGCTACACGTCATGTTTTCGTAAACATCGTGTACCCAAGTATACGCTATATTATTAGATGATAGATTGCGATTTCTACAATAATCTTTAAATGGAAATTTGTATAACCGTTGAAAATTTAACATAGTCGGTTATAAACCAACGTCAATGTATCATGCTAGTATATAGAATATAGTATTCTAAAATATTTACAAAAACTGGTTTTCCGTTTTCTACGAAAAAGATCAATTAATTAAATGCACAAATAATTTCTAGCTTTTTGTTTGGTTTGAAAACACATTATAATTATTATAAATATTATTATCTACAACAGTCATTATAATAATATTAATGCATTTAAACGTTTGTAAATATGTATACAAATTATGTATTTTCTTTTTCATTCTGGTATTCAAATTTAAAATAATAATATTTTAATGACCATCATTATTCTAAAGCGTTGCAATTAGCGTTAATAAATTTAAATCGTTCCGAAAACATGATATTATATCCAATAAAATTGCTCAAAAGTATAAAAAAATCATGAATTCTTACATGCGATTGAATTACAAAATCGTCTAATTAAAATTGATAATGCAATCATTCACAATCTCTTCTCGGGAACATTTATAATTTTTATAATAGGCAATGTCTTTTTCAAAACAAAATGTTCACGTGATTTAATACTACATAATATAATACATATTTTGATAACGACGTTATATAATATAGCCATATAGATTATAGTAAAAACCTAAAAAAACTAATCTTGCTATAAACATTATTATTATATCATTATTATCAAATTTAACATATCTTAATATATTATATTTGCGTAATTAGTAACTGTCCGAAGGAAAATTTATTGTTTATTCATCGTTAGCTGAAATGATATCCACATGATATTGTTTTTGCAAATTCGCAATAATAAATCGAATCAAAATCTAATGGCTCGTTGAATTGAATAAATCACACAAACATATTAAGCTCCGGCGGTAATTGTTTTAATTATACGTCCATTTGGGTAGTAAATAATTGCATTATTAAATATTATCAACATTAAAATGTTATTCTGATTAAACCGTTGATTGAGCACCATGATAATATATTTCATTTGATATGAATACAATCCAAGAGCGTGTTTTGCTACACGACACATATTATACGTATATCATACTGTATACACGATCTAAATCCGACTAATTAAAAAGTTTCTTTCGTTCCCGTACACGTACAGTAAGATTAATAATATGCGTGAGTACTATAATAAATTTTAAAAACTGTCATCGAAAGTGACAGAAAATGATCGTTGAATTTGTTGATTATCCCTCGAGAATTGGTCTTCGGTTATTGAAGAGCGACTTGGCCCAGTAAATAATTAAACACACGAGGTCATGCGATTAATTCGTAAGAAAATACATTATTTTTCACTTTTTCAGTACCTATACCAAGTGTTTACTGTTAAACGCTTATTTTATACGACATTTGTTATTTCCATCACCGAACATTCCATTAACCAATAACAGGCATGATTCTTCCATGTGCAAGTATATTTTGAACATACCAATTATTATTTCAGGTCTCTGTTATTGCTGATAATTATTATGGCTGCGATACACATCATTATGATAATATTATAACCTGTGTTATTGTTCTGCTCAAACTTAATGCTCATGATGGTGTTCATATTTACGTTGTAAGTAAAATCAAAATTATGGTGAAGTATATTTTAACATAAAAATAATTTTTTGAAATGTTTTAACAGATTTGTCTAGTTTTAGGTAATGTTTGTCCAATGTTCGTTGTACTTGATACAATATTAATAAAAATGAACTTGGTCCATTCTGCCTCTTAAGTACAGTACTATAGTTATATAAATTAGTAGTTACAATAATATTACAGCTTATAATATTTTATTGTGTTCCGCAGGCGCTTCGGGTCGTTTTTCTCCTGTGCTGCAACTGAAATGCCAATGAATTATAAATTGTAATCGGCAAACAGTTATCAAACGAAAAACACCATCTTACATTTCGACATGATTAATTATACCATACGTGCGCAATAATATATTTATGTATGTGTATTCATATTCCTACAATATTAAATGTATACAGTATATTATAGTATGTTTGTACACGCCATTGTATACACACAACATGGATAGACACAGACACAACCAACGGAAATATTTACAAAAAAAAAACTTGACAATAAAGCACAGTTTATTAACTTGGGTTGAGTTTACTTAGTTCGCCAATAAAAAGTAACGAGGAAGAGTGTTTTTTTTTTTTTTTTTTATGCAAGTGGTAGCGCAATGATCCATTTCAGCTAATCATTTACTGTTTATTATTAATAATAATAATAATAATAATGATAATATTATGTACTGTATCTGACGACAGTTAAAACAATTTATATATAAATATATATTATATACCTACCTATATTATGGACTATAACCGATAAATGCATGCCATAGATGCAATAAACAATTTAGGAAAAACCTAATAATAACATAAATATAATACATATTAATCATTATTATTACAACATTTACAACACTTTAAGCTAATAAAGTATATTATTAATAACTATTATGTAGGTATATATTATTTCACTAAAAAAAGTAAAGTATACTTTATCTTTACCTATATTTAATTCTAATTTCAATGTTAATTTTTTTTTTCTAACCTAATATTATTATTACTTTACTATACGTATTACGTACGTATTCAAACGATTTGTTAATAACAGTAGTTTCTGGCATTTTAATAATATATCGTGATGAATTATTAATTAAAATTAAATTCTAGGAACCTGTTGATTATCAGTGCCTTTTTTTTAAGTTTGTTCAATATTCAATTTTGATAGTTAAATCTACACCGTAGTGCAGTATGCAGCGGTTCTAAACCTTTTTATATTCGCAGACCAGGTTCAAACCTACAAGTTTGAAAATTTTTACGTATCACCAGACCTTTTTTTTTTTGTTTGCTTATTAATAATATATACATTTATTTTATACGTATAAATAATTTTATTTTTTTACGAACTATAAAATTATGACAAAAGGGAGATTTTCTCGTACCACATGTTGAGAAGCGCTATGCCGTAGTGAATCCAAATGCATAGGTAACTGTACGTATATCTACCGTAAATTTAAAATAACAACAAAGATACCTGTAATACATAATAGATAAAAATGGAAAGCAAAAAATATAGCGAAAATATAGTACCGCATGAGAGGAACCAAGGTAATATTATTTTATAAATTATAATTCGTAAACAATAGTTTCTTTATAACAAAAAGTAATACTGCTCTGGCAAGGAAAAATGCCGGTAAGTTTGGTCCATGCCATCTTGAGTTAAATGCGTTATGTATTTTAATTTTTGGTACTTCTATTTTCATAATTATAATATTTCTTCAAAGGAAAGTACCTACATGGTTTCTGTTAGTGAAATACCTGACGAATGCAATGGAATGGTTCAATGTGATTATCAACTTTTATTTCATCCACATATTCTCTTATAATGTACACAATTGCGGCATTTTTTCTAAGCCGGACAGAATACAAAGATAGTAATATTTTATATTTAACTTATCAATTTATATTAACAATTTAATACTTGTACTCGTTTACTTCGTTATCTTCACACGCGTTTTAAGATTTTATTTCGTGGTGGCATTGGTTATAAATACAATCAGTAATCAGTGGTAGTGGTGGTAGATACCTATGAATGATCAAGTGATAATTTCGTAGCACCGAGTAAATTTCTAGTGATATCTAGCGGATTATAATCAAACGTAATAATACATGATCATCATCAGTCCGGTAGATGTCACTATATAGATCCACCCCTGAGCCGTCTTCAAATTAAAATACGCGGTTCAACCTTTGATATTTGCCTTCACTCCATCAGTGGGGTGAGCCACAAGGATTGATCATTTTGATAATAATCACATAATAACTTTTATACATCTATTGGCATATACTGCTTACGTGGATAATTTATCTATAATAGTGTTTTTATCTTATTCAAATAGCTCGCACTTCAGGTTATCATAAGTTTTGCAATAATGTTATGATATAAGACACAAGTTGAACTCATAGCTGAACTCAGGGGCGGCCCCAAGGGAGAGGGGGGCTAGGGGCCATGTCCCTTCCACCACTTAAGAGAGTTGAAACCTGGCTCCGGACGCGAATGTTGGACGATAGGTTAAAGCAGCATTATGCCTAATAAATATTCATAATGGAATGGATCTTTTTAATCCAACAGATTACATAATTGATGTGTTTGCAAAAACTAAAAATAGACGGTTTGAATTTGTACTGCGTAAAAATTGTTGTTTAACTGTTATAAAGTGTTCTAAAAATTATGACTACCATTATTAGCCACCTGCCATCTGTATATCGTTGGCACGATTTAAGATATAGGTACACTTATGTTAAACATTTACTGACTATTATTATCTTAAATTATGATCAATTGGTAAGTACAGTGGTGCACACAGAGCGAGAGTTAAGAGGTCATAACACCCCCCTCCCCAACCAAATATCTTCCTTTATTAATTTACTTTTTATATTTTACATTTATCAGCATACTGAGAGTCATGGTTGTTACGTCATAATATGCATGACAAAATAGATTAGATAGTCAATTTTGTCATGATAATATGAATTATTCAAAATTTTGGTATTAGACTTATAAATTAAAAAGTATATAGATTATGATATCTATGTTATTTATTATCTATTTAAGTATTTAGTACTCGTACACTATTTAACTTTTTACCATATTTCTGGCTTCTGCATGGAATTCTACAAAATTCCCTTCTTTAGGAAATTATTACATGCATAACCCCCCGAAAAAAATCCTGTGTGCGCTACTGACCGAGTCAGTTATATGTATGGTATGGTATGTGAGAGAAACAATCCGCGTCGTCCTGAATCGGTCACATGGCACATAACTCCCGTGACTGAACGTCTTCGAAATCATTGTCATCTTTCCCGTTGTATTTTCATCACCTTTCTAGGTGTGACACCTGACTCCCGCTTCTGATAATTTCTCGGTCCTCGTCGATGGCCTGCATATGTAGTTGCCGACTGCCTACGCAATACGGCGCCACCGGTACATCGTATACTGGTATACCATAACTTACGGATAGCCACGATTTAAGATATAATGGTTACCCAACGAGCTATGTTACATGCATTGTGGATGTGACCGCAGGTTTGACTCTATAAATCAGCTGACATGGGTGCCAACTAACACCTAGCGCTCATAAATCAAAGCAATTAATGATGATAATGATAATATTTACGATTTCGTGACAATATTTGTTAATTCCATGATAATAGAATGTCACAGTGGTCACGTGGTCAATTATTACGAATAAATCCACACGAGCGCTAGTTATTTGTTGGCTATCAAAGAGTGAATTCGGCGGTCACTCTATCATCGCTCGTTGGGTAACCATTATATCTTAAATCGTGCGGATAGCCACTGTGCCTATACGATTCGTGCACCGACGATAACAATAATATTAATATGAACACCGGACATGTATATTAGGTGGCCGATTTCCGTACAATACGATGTTTTTACCTCCGATACTTATATACACATCGAATTTGGTGTATTATACAGATAATTTATGATTTTTCATCGTTTCACTCTGCTCATTTCATTGTTCCTATGACCGCTCCTTATACCAACGATTACAGCTGATTACCTACTGTTTTTGCCACTTCGCGATCGCACCGTAGTTGAGTGATAATAACATGATTTCGGACCAGGAAATGCGCAGTAGCTTTGTATTCACGCGTCCGACCTGTTTGAGGTCGTTGAAAAATGTGATCAAGTCGTTGTCTTCGGTTAACACTAAATTAATGCTTGAAAATCGAATGCAAGATTCATCTTACAAATAGTTAATATAAGTCAACTAAAACTTTAGGTTACCAACACACTGGTAAAGCAAAATTAACTGAATAATATTGAGTCATTTTGTTTTTAGTCACGATAAAGCATTATTATTGCACACTAGATAAAACGTATTTAGTCAAGTCGTAGTAAATGAAATGTCATCCGATGAAGAGAACGTTGCTGTTCCTATTTTATGGTACCTGTTACTAGAAATTAAAAGGGAAGAAAATAAAAAGGGACTTTTGTTCATTTTTATAACTTAAAATGAACTGAAAATATTACATTGAAATGTCGCGAACTTCGAAGTGACGAATGTAGAAATTTAGAAATTTAATTTAAATAAACAATATCAAATTTTGCAATAAATAATTGATGAAATCCTCCGATGACTGTTCTTTTATGACTAATCAAAACAGCGCATGTTCTATTTTAATAAAAAATACTATAGTCATCATGACTCAAGACAAAAATGTTTTTTCTTGATTTTGCTTTACCAAAGTAGGGTCACCCTTACTGTGATATTTATTCTGTTTGGCTTTGTTTGTATCTTAAAATGTTTATCTACATTAGTTATAGTAATAATATCAATAATTTAATTTAACCTGTAATCTAATAAGAAAATATTTTATTGCTACCCGCTCATTGTTAAGTCATACAAGTAAATAAAACAAAAAAAAAAAGAAGTTTACTTGAAAGTCACAAAACATTGTAATTTTTTTATTTTTTTATTGAAATTTTGTGAAAATATTGTGATTAAATAACGATATTAGTTATTTTATCATCTAAAATTATTAATTTATTTGAAATAAAACTGGGCAAGTCCTTGTATTGTATTTACATAATATTCACTATTATAATAATTATTTGAATTGTTAATTTAATCATATTTCAAGAGTTTACTTATTTATGGTTTTTATTTTATTTTTTTAAGAGTCGGTTAAACCAATACTATTATTTTATTTTAATGTCATATAATAACAATTTATTTATGACTATAATCACCAAATTGTGCAGAAACAAACGGAAAAAATCAATGCTACACACGTACTACACAGGATTATTTAACACGATATTATAATTTAAACGCATTTTATACGTTTTTAATTGAATAATGGCAATAAATTCCCGATATACATTCAATATAAAACATATTTACAATATACGCGTGTGTGTGATGACTATTTTCCACTTAACAACAACGTTGCCGCCGCCGCTTGAAGCATGATGTTTGTTGGAAACGGATTATAATTAATAAATACATACCTGCGCGCATGGACTGCGTATCAGCAATAATTACTGCGTATATCGGTCGAGTACCCTCGAGGCGATTTTCAACTTAATAATAAACAATCTGTATAATAATCGGGAATAACGTCCATGAAGCTACAACGGTATTCTTGCCAAAGCGTGTTAAAACAGTGAAGAGCACCACGGAGGTCATAAATAAAAAAAAGATGAACAATCATTTTTGGTTCGTCAATTTGAGTTTGAAAACGTATTTACTCACTAGGCATATGAAAATGTTCCAGGAAAGACTACGAAAGAAATTACAGGGATCGGCTGCGTGTATATGTATAGGGGCCACCTTTTATTTTCATGAAATATGTTGCTGTATTAGAAAAATAATGTATTCGATATATAATATTATAGTGCATAAATGTATAATTATCTTTAGCTCAAAATTAATATGGAGTTTCTGTGTAATTATTATATATATTATGAAATATGTATGTACATACACAGCATGCACACACACACGCACATACACACACACACACACACACACACACACAAACACACACACACACACACAATATGCATATTATATATGAAAATAATAATTAAATTATGTATTATACATTTATACAATACACACACACATATGTATACGCATGTACATAATATATATAAACTTGTTGAATTAGTGTTATGTCAATATTAAAATAACCCGCACGTTTATTAAACTAATCTATGATCACCTGCAGTTATTTTAGCAAGAAATTTACGATTTATAATTTGAGCTTTGACATATTTCCTAGAACTGTTGAATGTTAAGTGATTTATAACTTAATAGAATAAACGAAATAATTCTTTTTGTTCTTCCCCGTTTAATCAAATCTTATAAATGTCCAACATGATACAATGTCGAACTGTATTGAATTAGACTTTTGAAATAAAGTTAATTAAGATAATATTTTAACATATCTAACTTATTAACATTGTTATACTAATATCATAATTTATCGTATTATAGTATTCTATAATATTATACCATTACAACTAATAAATGTCTTAAATGATTCCTAATAAGTAATAGTGCAATAAGTAATTAATCGATTTTTGAATGCACTATAATAATTACAAGCTATTATATAGCATTTAAAAATGTGAAATTGCAATGTCACACAATTTTAAAATCAAGTAAAAGAAGTATAATCTGACCGCGTTTTTATTTTATATGCAAAATTTCTAAAATAAGAACATTCAACTTACATCTATATACTTTAAAAAGAAATATTTGATAGGTAAATGGAAACAAACAATAATCACATTTTAGACTGGAACGCGTAAAAACAAAATCATACATAAAATACGGTACGTATATCAATATGATTATACGAGGAGGGAGGATGATGTTGACGTATTATCCTGTTTCCACCGGACCTAAACTTTTTAAGTGTACGACTTTTATACTCCGATCGATTTCTACAAAACGACTTTAATTAATTGTAAGTTGTAAGTTTAAAATAATTATATCCCCTTGTCGTCCTCGTATACAGTTCTAAACACGTCATATATACAGGGCCGTATTTAAAATTTCGTGTTCTTGGGGCAACAAAATTGAGTCATCCCGTCCAACATATACTCATAGAGAATGTTTTATATATTGTTACATAATATAATATACGTAGAGGCAGTTTTAAAATTTGCTGCCCCTAAAAAATTTCCATCAGGAGCAACATTGGACACTCCCCCCCCTAAATTAGACCCTGCACATATTATATAGGTATCTATTTTATGTGATCCGAAACCGTCACAGTAACATGAACCACGTATGCAAGGGATTAAATTTGAAATTAGCAATAGAAATAATAATAATAATAGTAATAATAATAATTGTGTAATGCCTAGATATTATTATAAAAATACATATAATACACGCTTGAAAAGGGGTTTACCAAACGCGTGCCATGGCATACCTATACATTTATATATATATACACCAGCGTTGACGGACGGACAGACGATATCCAGCCACCGCAGTACAGTACGCGAATCTTCGAAATATTTTAAGAATGACTTTCGGTTTTAAACGCGCGTGTTCGACGAAGAATAACGAGTAGATGAAAAATGAAAAATTTAATAACAATGAAAAAATCATATTAACAGTTCGCGTGCGGCACTATAATTATACCGCGATGTTCCACGGCGGCGTGCACAAAAGAATATATTATAGGTAAACCGCTACGTATAATTGATCGAAACCGATTTTTTTTTTTTTTTTGGACATTTTTCGAGAAACTAGTCACGGTACATCATCATCATCATCACGGTTATAAACGTTTAACGATTTTCTACACAATCACACGTACGTATAAACACGCACACACACATCACGATAATACCGTCGGACGGCAATAAGATGGTTTGTCAACCGAAATGAGGTCGAGGGACAAATAATTGACCACGTGCGGCGAAAACCGTAATCGACTGTCGTACCTACAGGGGAAAATCTCATATAAGTAAAATATTATAATATTATTATCCCGTTGTACCTATATATAATAAATAATAATATATACTATATACATGATATAGATACCTACATCATTTCGGCGCGTATAATATTAATTGATATTATATATTAACGCTGAGCATTAACGCCATCAACTAGTTGATAACAATTTACAGGAAATTAAAAAAATTATTTGATTTAAATTGTTTAACTTACTTTAGTTACGATGTATACTTTTAGGTTGCTATTTATTTAACTATTCTGGCTTATAATGTGAATGTTATTTTATTTAATGTGAAATAGTTTTATCTCGAGTTGGTAAAAGTTAAAAGCAAACAAAATAAAAAAATGTTTATCTCGTCTATATAATGAGAAGTTAAAGGAAAATTGTGGATTTAGCAATTTCTACTCAACCAAGTTGACCAAAAATAAAATAAAATTTTAACTTTAAACTTTTTCTTAATAATGCATATTATTATATTAATTTGACAACTTGAGTACTTGACTTGAATGAGTAAGAAAAAAAAATTAACTCGCCCAGCCTTGGATTATTTTTATGTATAATACATAAACGCGATACGTTGCGTGAAAACGAACGAATTTACGATTATACATATCACCGTGCATTATAAACACGATTTCCCGACCGTCTCAACCGGTTCACGTTGTACAGACTCTCGTCGTCGTCGTCATTATCCGTTCCTTCCCGTTGGTATTTTAATCGTCCGTTGACCCGAAAGAGCACCACCGCGGCCCGCCACCGCCCTCGTGAACACGACTTTTTTTTTGTCAGATTAATATTTATGATTTATTCATTCCGATGTCCGTATAATACGGGAATACCTCTACGTCTTCTCCAACCGGCGATATCAATCAACAAAAATAATATTATATAATATTATTTTGTTATATTGTATTCTTCCATGCAGTTCGGTTTCAGATCCGAATCGACCGATGCCATAACCGATGCGTATAATGGTTATACAGTTGTTTTAATTCTTTATTTTCGTTTTACATACACAATCAGCACAAAAAGTTTATAATATGATAAAAGTAATAATATCTATCATGATAATGGTTTAATTTAAGCAGCCACAAATTAGTGACTTTTGATAGTCTTAACTAGTAGTTGTGGTTACCTACATGTTTTATTTAACTATATTTTTTTTTAAAAAAGAGAAATAATTAAATAATATAGTTTGGTAAAAAAGTTTTGCGTTACCTAAATATGTAGTATTATTGATTATGACTTATGAGTAATTCATGTAGGAGTAGGTATTAATTTTTTTTTTTTACCAAAAAGAAATGAAATTGTATCAATATAAATAAACATGGATTAATAAGTATGAAATAGTATGAATTCTATTTGTGTTTATTTATTATTTTGGATCGAGCGGGAATCCAGTAGGCAGTAGTACCCGGTAGCATAATTTATTATGTAATAATATCATGAATCGTGAATAATGTAAAAATTAACTAAATTCACTGAAATCGGTATTATTCAATAATGTGTCAGATTGAAAATCCAAGAAATATTAATGACTTTGTAAAACTACTCGAGTAACATATTATTATTATAATTACAAACAAGATCGATGTTACAAGAAACATATTAAAGTATATAACTGCGTTGGCCGTGTATAGACATGGAGTACTTGCAATATTCCAATACGCATAATGTTTCGTATTTAACGACAAGATTATACTTGGTTTAATCGATCTATTAGAACGATAAATAATATACAACTATATGCTTATTATATAGGTATGTATTCGTATTTGTTCGAGTAGGAAGTAACTGCATATTTGATGATTCATAAAAACGTAAAAAAAATAAAAATGGTGAAGCAATAAAAACATTTAGAAGTTTGATTAAATCGTTTGAACACAACACTTTATAATAATAATTGCAAACTCGTTATTACAGTATATGTATAATCAACGAAGTACGGCAATCGATTATCCGTCGAGAAACCCAAAAGTTATTAATCCTTGGTAAACGTGTATATATACTGCAGTGAAAAAATCTGTGCATATATATAATAACAACAAAATATGAAATCGTCTCTGAAAACATTTGTTCGAAATTGAGAATCCAACAGGTACAGCGACTACAGCCAGATGCGAGTACATTATTCACAAGTTCTCTAGCTATATATAGATTCTGCTCGTTTGCTGCAGTTCTGTATACGAGTTCAACATACTTTAGCATCATCAATAATCATCCCACTACAGAGAATAATGCCATATTAAGTAAAAGTGCTGCCCTGGGCTAATGTAAAATTTACCACCCTGCATTTTTTGGTTTTATTGTACAATGAGTGTGTGTGTTTTTTTTTTTTTTAATTTAATTATTTTCCACTCCTATATATATATATATATAAACACTGGTGTTTTTATGTTTTTAACTAAAATGTTGTTTGTTGATGCACTTGAGAGGTAATTTTTTTATTTCTCAACAGTTTTCCAAATAATTTAGAAAAACTGCACACTGTACAGTTTTTATAGTAGTAATCCATTACATTATAATGTAAAAGGCACGACCTCCAGACGGCTTAGTCGGTTGAATTTTATTTCACTTGTGCGTAGTAGATGGTAGAATATTTTACTGCAATTTGTATGGCGGTCGTATAGTACGGTCGTACCCGACAAGACAAGACAGGGTGCGTTTCAGATGACACGTCTCTGCACACGACCTGAAATGACGTCTAACCTGACTAAATTATCTGATCGGCTCGACTAAATCATATTGTGTGTTTATATTATAAATATATATATATATATATATATATATATATATATATATATATTTTTTTTTTGTGT